>JANEHK010000076.1:2451384-2518975 GCA_025960845.1 Tachycineta bicolor | reverse complement strand
CAGAGGATGGAAGCTCTCGTGAAGGTCGTTTCTCAGATTCATAAGCAATGGGGTATAGACTGTAGAGCAAAAGATTTTACCCTCGCAGTGACGAGGCTTTTGCAACTTAGTATTATTGATCGTCCGGTGGATATCCTCCACCCAGATGTTTGGGATCAATGCACTAAGGCTCTTGCCGACGACACAATGTCTTCTGGCTCAGGGAAAAATCTTAAGGCTTGGGGAAGGGTCGTGGAAGCCTTGCAGAAAGCTCTGCATGAGCAAGAAACTTGGAAAGCTGCCCAAAATTGTTTAAAGATTTCTCCTCAATTGGGTATAGCGGCAGCGACGCAAACTCTCTCAGAGGGAACTGTTGTTGAGAATTTTCAGAGTGTAAAAGAATGTAGTCTGAAAGCTAATGATAATTTTCAGAGTGTTGACGAAGTTAGTTCTGCAAAGTGCAGAAGCTCGGAGGAGCAAGGGCTCGCTTCAGAGCCTCCAAACTCAAGGTCACTTGCCGAAGGGATCAAACAGATGCAGTCAATTTACAACAGTCTAGCTGAAGAAGCTAGGAATGCAGGAAAAGTGGAGGAGGGACCTCCACCTTATGTCCCTCAAGATAGCGCTGAATCCGAGAAGGAAAGCAGGGCAGAAAACAAAGAAAGTCATTTAGATAGTGGGCTCGTTGCCAATGAAACCAAAGAGAGCCTCTTTGCTAACGAGCAGAAAAAGGGAAAAGAGCTCAAAGAGATAACTGAAGCTCATCTTTGCCAAAAAGCACGTTTTTCTAAGGCGAGACGCTCCCACAGCAGGAGGAGGGGGGAGCGCAGGTGCAAGGGGCGGCTCAGCCCCGAGAGAAAGGGGCGGGGGCCCAGAGGGAAGGGACGGCCCAGCCCTGAGGGAAAGGGGCGGGGTCGGAGCCCGACCAAAAGGGTCCGGAGCCCGGAAGCAGCCAGTCAGTCGACTTCCGACTCTGAATCGGACTCCAGCTGGGACCGGCACAGCCAGTCCTCTGCTGCCAGCTCTGGCTCCGGCTCCAGCTCCGACAAAGAGGAAGTAACAGTTTATAAAATCAGTAACAACAATGTTTCTACCTGGGTTGAGGGGAAGTCAGAAAAAGAACGAACTCCCCTCACAGACTGGAGGAAGATACAGATGGCATGTGCTAACTGGAATTCATCAGCCAATCTAGCTTTTCCAGTCCGATTAGGGGGGGCAGGCGGAAACCAGAGAACGTACTCACCGGTAAATCCTAAGGATATACAAGCAATTGTTAAAGCAATCACTGACAGAGGGATCAATTCAGCTATGGTTTCTACTCTCATTGATGGTGTTTTTGGAGGGGATGACATGCTCCCATTTGACATAAAGCAAACCTGCAGACTGATTTTTGATGGGGCGGGGATGATTGTTTTTAAACAAGAGTGGGAGGAAAACTGTGCAAAGCAACTAGCTTTAGTCACTGGTGCAGATCATCCGCTACACGGCTGCAGCCTGCAGTGGCTCAAGGGCACAGACCCAACCCTGATCACCCCCCAGGCACAGCCAACCTAGCCAAAAGAGTGATAAGTAGGCAGTTCCGTTCCTATCAGGAATGTGGGTTTGTCGACAAATCGGAATAACCCCCTGTGTGTACCTTGGCAAATTCAATAACCTTGCTGACTTTTGTGTCCAAGTTCTGATTGTTCCTAGGGTCCTGTATCACCAAGAAGAAGAAATGTATCGCTTTTTAGAAGAAACCATCCAGCTCCGCAAAAGAGAAGTAATAACAGGTATAACCATTGCAATGCTCCTTGGCCTAGGAGCTGCTGGCACAGCCACAGGTGTTTCAGCTCTCGTGACCCAACACCAAGGACTCTCTCAGCTGCAAATGACAATTGACGAAGACTTACTGAGAATTGAAAAATCCATCTCCTCACTGGAAAAATCTATCTCCTCGCTTTCGGAAGTTGTCCTGCAGAACAGGCGAGGACTGGACCTCCTGCTCATGCAGCAAGGAGGCCTGTGTGCTGCCTTGAGAGAAGAATGCTGTTTTTATGCAGACCATACTGGAGTTGTGCGAGACTCCATGGCTGAACTGAGAGAAAGACTGGCCCAGAGAAAGAGAGAGAGAGAGGCCCAACGAGGATGGTTTGAGTCATGGTTCAATCAGTCACCATGGCTAGCCACCCTTGTTTCCACCCTGATAGGCCCTCTCACCATGATACTCTTGGTATTGATTTTTGGGCCTTGCATTTTGAACAAGTTAGTGTCATTTGTTAGAAGCCGTTTAGAGAAAGTTGACATCCTATTTGTCGAACGCCTGCAATTACCATAAAGTGCTCTTGTTACTAACATTTTATATTACTTTTGTATCCTATTATACTAACTTTAACAGCTTTTTGCATTTTTATAGCATTTATATTTTTATAACATTTATACTTTTATAACATTTATACTTTTATACTTTTTTACTTAGTCATGGAAGGGGGGGGAAATGTGGCAGATTAGGGACAGGCGGTCAGAAGATATCGCGTTGTACGGGCAGACAGAACCCCTCCCTCAGTATCTAGTTGGTTAGTGTCCTTGATAAGGTAAGCAACACCTAACTTGTAACGTAAGCAGACGGATGTGATGTAGCAAACAGAGGTTTTATAACTCCATGTAACCAGTTAATAAACGCCATTAGCCGTCCACCACACTGGTGTCTGTGAGCTGATGGCCCGAACAGCCTGGCTGTGGCTGCCGTGTCGTTCCTGAACCAGGTCGCCACACCTCAGACGGAGGTAGCAGAAAAGGGGAAATGTTGTAATGCATTAATTTGGTTTATATTGTGTTTTATTGGATTTGTAATGTTTCGTGGTTTTTTCCTTACTCATCTGTAACCTAACTCTTCCCCTCCCACTTCTCCCTGATTGGATAGTGTCTTGTCCCTGACTCTGGGCCCTGCCCCCTAGGGAAAAAGGCCCTCACAGGGGAGTGGTGGGCTCTCTCTGGCAGCGGCGAGTCATCAGGATAGTCCAGCTAAGCAGAGCAGGACTTGAGAATAAAAGCAGTAATATCCCACTGGGTGAAAGAGAGCGGACTCTTTTACTTTTGCCATCGGTGGCCGTCTAGTTGCATGGGGAAATACTACACCGAAGAAACAAAATGTGAAAAAAAGAAAAAAATTAAAAATTTCAAAACCATGTGAAAACCATGATAGTGAATGGGATGACAAGAAGGGCAGGGAAATGGAGCAAACCTTGCCAGTTTAATCCTCATTGAAATCACCAGATTGCATTCCCTTTGCTGAAAGGAAGGCACTTCTTTCAGGAAAGGGAATGAAATCTTGAGATCAGAGGACCAAGTCTCACAAGTGCTCTAGAAAGGAGATGTGATCAAAAAGAGTGGAATGGAAAAAAATCCAGAAATTTTGGAAATGGAAGGATCACAGCCAAGAGGACTTAGATGAAATGAGGGCCAGTGAAAAAGACCATAACTTGTGCAAATTCACAGAATCACAGAATCACAAAATTTTTAGGTTGGAAGAGACCTTCAAGATCATCGAGTCCAACCCATTTCTAATACCTCAACTAGACCATGACACCAAGTGCCACATCCAGTCTTTTTTTAAACACTTCTAGGGATGGTGACTCCACCACCTCCCCAGGCAAGCCATTCCAGTACTTTATCACTCTTTCAGTGAAAAACTTTTTCCTAATATCCAGCCTATATCTCCCTTGTTGCAGCTTGAGCCTGTGTCCTCTTGTTCTGTCCATTGTTGCCTGAAGAAAGAGACCAAGCCCCAGCTGACCACAGCCACCCTTCAGGAAGTTGTAGAGAGTGATAAGGTCACCTCTGAGTCGCCTTTTCTCCAGGCTAAACAACCCCAGTTCCCTCAGTTGTTCTTTATACGACTTGTGCTCCAAGCCCCTCACCAGCCTCGTTGCCCTCCTCTGGACAGGCTCAAGCATCTCAACGTCCTTCCTAAATTGAGGGGCCCAGAACTGGACACAATACTCAAGGTGTGGCCTCACCAGTGCCGAGTACTGGGGAAGAATGACCTCCCTGCTCCTGCTGGCTACCCCATTCCTGATACAGGCCAGGATGCCATTGGCCTTCTTGGCCACCTGGGCACACTGCTGGCTCATGTTCAGCCAGTTGTCGACCAGTACCCCCAGGTCCCTTTCCTCCTGGGCACTGTCCAGCCACACCATCCCCAGCCTATAACGTTGCAGGGGGTTATTACAGCCAAAGTGCAGGACTCGGCACTTGGACTTATTAAACCTCATCCTATTGGACTCTGCCCATCTGTCCAACCATTCTAGGTCTTTCTGCAAAGCCCTTTGTCCTTCCAACAGGTCGAAACACGCTCCCAGCTTAGTGTCATCTGCAAATTTACTAATGAAAGACTCCATGCCTTCATCCATGTCATCAATAAAAATATTGAACAGAACTGGCCCCAGCACAGACCCCTGAAGGACACCACTAGTGACTGGCCACCAGCTGGATGCAGCACCATTCACCACCACCTCTGGGCCCAGCCATCCAGCCAATTCCTAACCCAGTGAAGAGTGCTCCTGTCCAAGCCATGGGCTGCCAGCTTATTTAGGAGTATGCTGCGGGAGACAGTGTCAAAGGCCTTGCTGAAGTCCAAATAGACAACATCCACAGCCTTCCCTGCATCCACCAGGCGGGTCACCTGGTCATAAAAGGAGATCAGGTTGGTCAAACATGACCTACCCCTCCTAAACCCATGCTGGCTGGGTCTGATACCCTGGCCATCCTGTAAGTTCTGTGTGATGGCACTTAATATAAACTGTTCCATTATTTTGCCAGGTACTGAGGTCGGTCAGACTGGTCTATAATTACCAGGATCCTCCTTTGCACCCTTTTTGTGAATGGGTGTCACATTGGCCAGCTTCCAGTCATCCAGAACCTCACTAGTGAGCCAAGACTGATGGTAGATGATGGAGAGTGGCTTAGCAAGCTCATCTTCCAGCTCTCATATCACTCTGGGATGGATCCTGTCTGGTCCCATAGATTTATGGATATCCAGGCATTTCAGTAGTTCTCTGACTGCCACCTCTTCAATAATGAGGAGACCATTCTGCTCCCTGACACCATCTACCAGCCCAGGAGGGCCGTTGTCTTGAAGGCAAGTCGTCTCCTCACTAAAAACTGAGGCAAAGTAGTCATTAAGCACTTCTGCCTTCTCCTCATCTGCAGATATTAAGTTCTCTCCCTTGTCCAGTAAAGAACAAAGGTTGGTCTTACCCTTCCTTTTAGCATTAATATATTTGTAAAAACATTTTTTATTATCCTTTACAGAAGTTGCCATTCTAAGTTTGAACTGAGCTTTGGCCTCCCTAATTTTTTTCCTACATGCTTTAGCAACTCCCTTAAATACTTTCTAAGAGACCTGACCCTCCTTCCAAAAATGATACATCCTCTTTTTACTCCTAAGTTCCTCCAAAACCTCCTTGCTCATCCAGGCTGGACGTTTACCCTGTCGACTTACCTTTCGGCACACAGGGACAGTCTGTTCCTGTGCCCTCAAGATCTCTGTTTTGAGGCATGCCCAGCTTTCCTGTACTCTTTTGTTTTTAAGGGCTGCTTCCCAAGGGATGCTCTGAATAAGTCTCCTAAACAGGCCAAAGTCTGCTCTCTGGAAGTCCAATGCAAGTTTTACTGGTGCTCCTCCTGACTGCACCAAATATTGAGAACTCTTATTATTTCATGAACACTTTGCCCCAAGCGACCTCCAACCACCACATCTCCCACCAGTCCATCTCTATTCACAAATGATAGATCTAACATAGTCCCTCCCCTGGTGGGCTCACCCACCAGCTGCGACAAAATGTTGTCCTCCATACACTCTAAAAATTTCCTGGACTGCCTCTTTTCTGCTGTATTAAGTTCCCAGCAGATGTCTGGTAGGTTGAAGTCACCCACAAGAACAAGGGCTGATGATCTTGAAACATTACCTTGCTGCTTATAGACCAAGTTATCCACCTCTTCTTCCTGGTTGGGTGGACGATAACAGACTCCCAGCAGGATGTCAGCCTTGTTGGCCTTCCCCTTAATTCTTACCCATAGGCATTCAACTCCATCTTCCTTAGTTTCAATTCCTACGGCATCAAAAGTCTGCTTAATATAAAGGGCCACCCCTCCACCTCTTCTTCCTTGCCTGTCTCTTCTGAAGAGCTTGTAGCCATTGAGTGCAGCGCTCCAGCCATGTGAGTCATCCCACCATGTTTCCATGATGGCAACTACATCATAGCTCTGCTGTTGCACCATGGCCTCCAACTCTTCCTGTTTGTTACCCATGCTGCATGCATTGGTATACATGCACCTCAGCTGGGCTACTGATTTCACCTCTAACTCAACCTTGCAACCCTTGGACCTGCTTCCAGACAGTCCAGCTGCATCCCCTTCCCCCTTTAAACCTAGTTTAAAGCCCTCTCAACAAGTTCTGCCAGTTCATGAGCTAAGAATCTTTTGCCCTTAACAGAGAGATGTATCCCATTTGGTTCCAGCAGAGGAGGTGCTGTAAAAATTTCTCCATGATCAAAGAATCCCAAATTTTGCCAATGACACCAACCCTTAAGCCACTTGTTGATGGTGTGAGTTCTGTTTCTTTCATCATTTTCCTATGCCACCAAAGGGACTGAGCAGAACACTACCTGTGCTCCTGCTCTATCAATTACCTGACCCAGTGCCCTAAAGTCTCTTTTAATCACCTTGACACTCCTCTTTTCAATCTCATCACTGCCAGCCTGGAGTATCAGCAGTGGGTAATAATCAGAGGGCTGAATCAGCGCAGGAATTCTCTCAGTGATATTTTGTACCCGAGCCCCAGGGGGGCAGCAGACCTCCCTGTGGGATGGGTCCGGTCGACATATGGGGCCCTCTGTTCCTCTCAGAAGGGAGTCACCTACTATGATTACCCTTCTTTTATTCTTGATGTTAGAGGTGGTGATGCATCTTTCAGATGAGTCATAACTGGGGGCCTCACTGGGCAGACAATTTTCTTCTAAATCATTTAGTTGGCCCTCTAGTCCAGGACCTCATATCTATTCTGAAGTGGCACCTGGCTGAGGGATGGGGAGAAGTTTTTGTTATTATCTCCCCGAGCAGGGACCCATTTCCACTCCTCTTCATTTATCATGTGCCCTTCTATTACCTGAGAGCAGGAGGCATGTAAGTCCTCAGACTCACGGTCAGAGGCCTCCCTTAAAGATGGAAGGGCTGAACTCCACCAGTCTATTTCCATTTCACTTTCCCTGATAGTTCTTAACCTTTCAACTTCCTCCCTAAGCTCAGCCACCAGTGAAAGGAGATCACTCACCTGTTCACACCGTAGGCAGGCCTCCTCCACAGCACCCCCTGAAGCCACCAATAAGCTCAAACACTCTGAGCAGGAAAGGGTCTGTACAGATGCATCCTTTTTGGAGGACTCCACATGGTCACATACACTTATACCAACCACAGTTTTTGACCGTGTAGAAACCATTACTAGCAGATATCCCAAAAGCAACCAGGCAGCAGAAATACTTTAAACAACACAGAAGACACCTTACTTGCAATACTGCCTGCGCGAACTGCCTTGTCCACACCCCAGTGACTCACCACGCCCCTGTTTGCCCACTCCGGGTCGCAGCATGCCCCAGAGACCTCTTATAACCAGCCACTCAGTATCAGCCCAGGAAGCTCCACCGTTGCTCCTCAATTACACACAAATTACAATTTCCTCCAAATACAATCCTTAAACATGGGAAGAAATGTAAATTCAGAGACAGTAAAGCAATCTGAAGAAACAAAATTTGGAAAAAAAAGTGAAAAAAGGAAAAATTTCAAAACCATGTGAAAACCATGATAGTGAATGGGATGACAAGAAGTGCAGGGAAATGGAGCAATGCTCGCCAGTTTAATCCTCATTGAAATCACATGATTTCATTCCCTTTGCTGAAAGGAAGGCATTCCTTTCAGGAAACGGAATGAAGTCTTGAACTCACGGAACCAAGTCTAACATGTGCTCTGGAAAGGGGATATGATCAAAAAGAGTGGAGTTGAAAAACTCCAGAAATTTTGGAAATGGAAGGTTCACAGCCAAGAGGACTGACATGAAATGAGGGCCAGTGAAAAAGACCATAACTTGTTCAAATTCCTCCAAATCCAATCCTTAAACATAGGAAGAAATGTAAATTCAGCGACAGGAGAGCAATCTGAAGAAATAAAAATTGAAAAAAAAAAAGGAAATATTTCAAAACTATGTGAAAACAATGATAGCGAATGGGATGACAAGAAGTGCAGGGAAATGGAGCAAAGCTTGCCTGTTTAATCCTCATTGGAATTATAAAATCAGAGAACCAAGTCTAACAAGCACTCTGGAAAGGAAATATGATCAAAAAGAGTGGAATGGAAAAACTCCAGTATTTATGGAAATGGAGGGGTCACAGCCAAGAGGACTGAGATGAAATGAGGGCCAGTGAAAAAGACCATAACTTGCTTGTAGTGGTGTGAGAGTGGTTTTAAGTTATTTTTTGTAATGGTTCAGTTCACTGTACCCCTCTGTGTTCTGGAATGCTTTTCCCCCTTATGAGTTAGTTATATAACCAGACGTTATATGTCAATCATTTCTCCCCTGCACCTGTCCCTGTCAGTTCCCCCCTCTCGCCTCATGGTTGCCCTGTCTGTCACTTCAAGACCCTTCCCTGGGTTCTGGAAAGATCCAGGAGAAGTGTCGAGTGACAGGCTGGTGCCCGGGGAATCCCCTCCTACCCTCCTGTGATTTGTTAATGGTTCAAAGGTTGACATCCCTGTTACCACCCCCGTGTTCCCTGGTTGGCTGACCCATTGTCAGGCCTTCCCCATTTATAAGTGGCTGTCAAGCTTTGATCTCTGCTCTCTCTGGGCAGCAGTGCTCTGATGTGGAGCTCCTTGCCAGACTCCCCTTAATAAACTACCTTCTACCCTGCCTAAAGAGAGTCAACCTTTTTCCGTCGCTGCAGTCGCAACTCCATTAGGTCCACTCGCTGGTTTGGGGAACCAAGAACTCACTGGGAGGAGGTTACTCACCCTGCCTGTAACCTCGACTGATCCACGCTGTCGCAGTGCAGAACTGAGCTAGCCTGCGTGCCTGCCAAGTGTGAGAGGACACTGCTATACGGAGTGGCGCCCAAACGTGGGGCACCCCACGCCAGCAGAGCAGCTTGGACCCATGCGGGACTGGACCTACAGCGACAGTGTCAGCGCCCACCGTGAGGCCCCCCCAACGGAGTGGACCGCGTGGCACGGACTGGGGCTTCGAAGAGCGCAAAGCAGTCCTTGGATGTCGTGGTACCTCTGGTAAGAGCAGTTTCTGTAGAAACTTGCTCCCAGGGGAAGAAGAAGGCAGGTCTGGAGCATCCCCAGCATCTTCTTCGGTGACGGACTGACAACTCCAGGCTTTCCAGGTTCCCCAGAAGGGGTGAGTATCGCCCACAAGCGGTACTTGCTTTTGGTGGGGTTCCCCTGGGGGGGAGACACAATTTGGAGGAATATTCCTCAGGGATCCTGATAAAGGATTTTGGCTGCGCAGCTTTCCCCTGCCAAAAGATGGCGGATGCCACGTTGCGAAGCCGTCTCCATCTCCCCGTCCTTCCCTCGGTTCCTTTGATCCTGCCTTTAACCCCTCCCAGCCCCTCTTTCCCTCCTATCCCAGTGACGCAGCGTCCCTGCGGCCCCGTGCCGCTCACTCCTCTTGATGCCTGTGATGCAGCTGTGCCATGCTGGGACAGCGGCGGAACCTGCTATGCCTGCACAGTGTCCGCAGTCGTGGCTCCCCGCTCTGTGCCACTCGCCCCGCCCGATCTCGGTGACGTCACTTTCCTCGCCCGGCAGGCGTGTGGGGCTGCACCGCCCTGCCCGCGGCTGCGCGGACCGCCGCCACCGACCCGTCAGTGGCGGTGCCGCCCGGGACTCCTTTGCCGTGGCGCCGCTCTGCCCTGCTCGCTTCCCAGGGCTCCGCCGGCTCCTCCGCGGTGCTGCAGCCCAGGGCTGCTCCGCCACAGCCCCGCCCCGTCTCGCTCTCCTCACCAGATCCAGCGCGGGCTGGCGGCACCGGCTCCCCCGAGGTGCTGCAGCCCGGAGCCGCTCCGCAGCGGCCGCGGTCCACCCCGTTCGCTTCCCCGGCCCCCCCCCCCCCCGCCCCTTTTCCGGGATGACATATACCCCGACCAAACTGCCCCCCCCCCGCCCCACCCCCGAACAGCAAGGGTCATGGAGTCCCGATTCCCACGGTCCTCCTTCTGGTTCCCACGGTTCAAACACGGAAGTTAGTGAGCCGGAACCGGACTCAATGGGGCTGCCGCCCTCCTCCGCCATCCCCACTCTAGCCCCTGTTACTTACCGAAGTTCCCGCGGAGGCCAAAACACCAGATCCATTTACCACCCATTCCCACAGGCCACCATCAGAGATCTGTGTAAAGCCCATAAGGGATATGGAAAGGATAGTCCATACTTCCAGGGTCTTTTGAAGGCAGATCTCTCAGGGGCTGAAACACTCCCTGCTGATTTAAAGCAGCTGTTTTCCTGCCTGCTTAACTCCACAGAATATAGGCTTTGGGAGGGAGCATGGAGGCAGCTGCTCAGGGATGCCCTGCCAGGTCTCCTGGACAACATAGAGACTATGGTGGATGGTCATGGGAACCCCCTCACTTTTGAACATCTCACGGGTGAGGGGCAGTGGATGGAAGCAACTGATCAAGTTGCTTTACCACAGAAGTGCCTCCATGTAGTGAAAGAAGCAGCCTTAACTGCATTTTTTACAATGCAGCCTCATGGTCCAGTAGTCCCATATTCCAAAATAAGACAGGGCCAAAGTGAATCTTTTACAGATTTTGTGAAGAGGCTCTCCAGGGCCATCGAGGTCCAAGTTAAAAGTGAAGGGGCACAAGAGTGCATTTTAAGGGAAATTGCATTTTCAAATGCAAATGATCTATGTCGTACTGCAATCTTAAGTCTCCCATTAGAACCTGCACCGACCTTACAGGACATGCTCTGAGTATGTCAAGTAAAAGTCCCATTTATGAGCGCCTCCACAGGACAGTGGCCCAAATTACACCACACTGCCAACATCGAAGCTGAAGGCTCCCGAGAAACATTGGAAACCAGGAAGAAGCCTTCGGTTCAAGGCTCCCAAAAATGTTTTCTGTGTGGGAAATTGGGGCACTGGTCCTCCCTATGCCCCCTTAAAAAAGAATTTGAAGAATTTAAAAACAAAAAAAAGGGGGGGGGGGGGGGGGAAGGGGGAAAAAGGGAAAGGGTTTAAACCCTCACAAAAAAACTAAAGGGGGAACACAGGTCCACTCTGCGTAAAAACAAAAATGGGGTGGACCGAGCAGAGGGGGAAGGGGGAAGGAGCCAAGGGAAAGAGGAAAAGCTGCCTTACCCCATTAGGGGTAACAGAAAAAAGAATTTACCGGAAATGACACACACGGACCATGACATTGCAAAACCAATTTTGACAACGAATTCTAACTATACACCTTATAGATCACGGCTCACAGAGGGTTTGCACCTAAAAGACAGCGATTGGAAATTGGTGTCAGTCAACAAGAGTGAGCAAGGCACTTGGCCAAGGGGTGAAGGTAAGCTCATCATTGTGGGGGATTGCAAACACACCCTACAAGAGATCGAAATCCTTCCGGGAACACTTGACAACAATCCCGGGAGGTTTGTTCTCTGGCTACAATGCACCCACCCACCAACATTCTTATCAAAAGGACAAATAGTTGCCCAAATCATACCCACCTGGGAGCGCCCAAAAGACAACATACCAATGGCTTGTCCAGTATACAACATCACAGAGGCAAAGCCCCAGGTGGCATGTGAGTGGAGTGTGGGTGCGGAGGCCATTAACATCACAAGCCTCCTAGACACGGGGGCACACTTGACGATATTCCCAGCCGAGCATTGGCCGTCACATTGGGCCTTGGAAAACGTGGCCGGACACGTGCAAGGTATAGGAGGGATGCAATTGGCTAAGAAATCAAAGAGCATACTGCAAATTAAGGGGCCAAAAGGGCAACTGGCCAGTTTACACCCTTTTGTTTTGGATTATAAGGAACCCTTGTTGGGGAGAGACCTGATGGCCCAGTGGAGGGTCACAATTGACATCCCAGACCCCCCACAGGATTTTTGGGGGGCGACCATTGAGGAGTGCCCTACCCGCAAGCTGAATTGGAAAACAGATGCACCAGTGTGGGTTGAACAGTGGCCGCTTTCAAAGCAAAAATTAAAGGCGCTTGAAGAGCTCGTGGAGGAGCAGTTAGCTAAGAGTCACATTGTGGAAACAACCAGCCCTTGGAACTCCCCGGTTTTCGTCATCCAGAAGCCGGGGAAGGACAAGTGGAGGCTCCTCCAGGACCTCAGACAGATTAATAACGTGATTGAAGACATGGGCTCTCTTCAACCTGGGATGCCTTCCCCTACCATACACCCACAAAATTGGAAATTGGCTGTTATAGATATAAAACATATTTTCTTCCATATTCCCCTACACCCTGACGACGCACCGTGTTTTGCATTCTCAGTTCCCACCATCAACCGAGAGGCTCCAAAGAAACGCTACCATTGGTGCGTTTTACCCCAAGGGTTTAGAGTTTTGCTGATAATCTGCCAGTGGTATGTGGCTTCCTTGCTGTCCCCGGTCCGTGTAGCCGTGGAGAAAGCAATCATCCATCATTATATGGATGATGTGCTTGTGTGTGCCCCCACCGATGATGTCTTGTCACACACGCTTGACCTGACAATCAATGCCTTGGTTGTTGCAGGGTTCGAGCCGCAAGAAGACAAAGTTCAAAAGATGCCGCCTTGGAGGTACCTTGGGCTGGAAATTTGCAAGTGCACCATTGTGCCGCAAAAATTGGAAATTAAGGCAAAGATCGAGACCCTCGCAGATGTCCACCAACTGTGTAGGGCATTGAACTGGGTGAGACCCTGGCTAGGTCTGACCACCGAGGACCTAGTCCCTCTTTTCAATTTATTGAAAGGGGGAGAGGAGCTGAGTTCTCCCAGGGAACTCACCCCGGAAGCAAAGGAGGCGCTGGGAAAGGTGCAGCATCTCATGTCCACTCAGCAGGCTCACCGGGTTGATCCGGACCTGCCTTTCAAATTTATAATAATGGGGAAATTGCCACACCTCCATGGAGTCATTTTCCAATGGAAAAATAACACCAAAAAGGACCAGAGCAGAGAAGACCCACTCTTAATCATAGAATGGGTCTTTCTCAGTCATCAAAGGTCCAAAAGGATGACACGTCCACAAGAATTGGTGGCTGAACTGATCCGGAAAACTAGAGTCTGGATCAGGGAATTGGCCGGATGTGATTTTGAATGCATTCACATTCCTATTGGATTAAGATCAGGCCAAATTAGAAAGGCAATGTTAGAACACTTGCTTCAGGAAAATGAAGCACTGCAGTTTGCTCTGGATTCCTTCACTGGACAAATTTCCATTCATCGGCCTGCCCACAAAATTTTCAATCAGGACGCCAAATTTACATTAAGTTTGAAAAGTGTTCGGAGTAGGAAACGTTTAGAGTCCTTGACAATTTTCACTGACGCATCTGGAAGGTCCCGCAAGTCGATCATGACTTGGAAGGACCCTCAGACTCAGCAGTGGGAGGCAGATGTTGCTGAGATGGAGGGATCACCTCAAGTTGCTGAGTTGGCCGCTGTCGTCAGAGCTTTCGAAAGCTTCCCTGAACCTTTCAATTTAGTGATGGATTCCGCTTATGTGGCGGGAATGGTGTCCAGAGCAGATCAGGCCATACTGCAGGAAGTGTCTAACACAGCACTGTTTGAGCTGCTCTCTAAACTTGTCAAACTTGTCTTCCATAGGGAGCAGCCATTCTTTGTGATGCATACAAGATCACATACTGATTTGCCAGGTTTCATTGCTGTGGGAAACAGAAGGGCTGATGCTCTCGCTGCCCCTGCTGCAATGGCCCCATTGCCTAACATCTTTGAACAGGCAAAGCTCAGCCACCAACTCTTCCATCAAAACACACCTGGCCTTGTTCGCTGGTTTCACATCACCAGGGAATAGGCTAAGTCAATTGTGGCTACATGTCCCTCCTGCAATCAGCATACACTTCCCACCTTAAGTGCAGGAGTGAACCCCAGAGGCCTTAAAGCTGTGAGGTGTGGCAGACTGACGTGACACATATCCCCCAATTCGGATGATCGAAATGTGTGCACGTCTCAGTGGACACCTTCTCTGGCGCAGTCTTTGCTTCCGCCCACACAGGGGAGAAGACCTTGTGTCACTGAGACACACAAAGCAGTCACATGCAGACAAGAGATTTTCGCAAGGCAGAGGTCCTTCCTATCCAGCTCACAGCCAAGAGAGCGGAGAGAAGAGACCCCTTTGTTTATTTCTTACTTTTTATACATTTGTGGGTCTAGCAGAAGATTGGCTTTTTGGGGTTTCCACCCCTCAGCCTCAGTGGCCAGACCAATTGTCAGTTACAATTGTTTTCAGGTTAGAAATATGCAAACAAAGGACAGAGAATGAAAAACAAAGGATTTGTTTATGTTACATCTGTGGGAAAAGGTAGAAAACTGCTCTAATATTCTACAGTAACTAAAAGATCTGACTCCATTATGAAACTCAAAAGGCTAAATAAAAAACTCAGAAAAACCAGGGTAACAGCCTCAGGTGTAATAAAACACCTCATCCAGGCTTTCTCCTTCATGGGCATCCAGAGGGAGTTAAAAACTGATAATGGCCCAGCGTACCACTCCAGGGAGTTCAGCAGCTTCCTGCAACAATGTGGAGTGGGACATAAGACCGGCATCCCCCATTCCCAGACAGACCAAGCCATGTTGGAGAGGACCCACAGGGAAATCAAAAGGGTCCACAACCAACAACAACAGGTTTTAAAAATTGAAACACCGCAGACTCAGTCGGCCAGGGCACTATTCACCTTGAATTTTTTAAATTGCACCTTTGAATTCTTAAACCCTCTAATCGCTCGCCATTTCGGGGCAAACCCACAATTAAACATCAAAGAGAGGCCGCCTGTCATGGTCTGGGACCCTGAGACTGGAAGGACAGAGGGACCTCACGATTTGGTCACGTGGGGTCGTGGATACGCTTGCGTGTCCACCCCCACGGGGCTAAAATGGTTACCATCCAAATGGGTGAGGCCCTATGTCCCGAAGGTCTTGGGGGAGAAGAAAAAACTACCTCAAGTGACACAGGCAGCATTTAGGTGGAGAAGAAGGGAAAGTCTTTCCGGGATGGGGTCCTTTTCCTAAACCCTCTGTTTGAACAATAATTGTTTGTTTCAGTCATTTTAGTTAGGATGGAACCTGTCCAGCGCCAGTCCCCAGTGCTGAGGAAATTCCACCTGCTTCTCAGCATCCTCCTGCTCGCCAGTCTCGCTGCTCCAGTCTCCGGATGGGTGATGCCCCAGCCAAAAGCCAACGTTTGGGAGACTCTTGCCAGGGCAATGGGGCAGGACCACATTTGCCTCTCAGCCACGTCGGCAGACAACCCACGTATGACCTGCCTTGTGGGGATCCCAAATGGGCCCAAGGAGTTACCTGCCAAGCTCTTAGAGATCACAGAGCAGGCCAATAGAGACGGTGCTTCTAAGGGTCAATCCATCTCCCAGCTATCCCCACCCGATTCCTTTCTCGATGTTGAAATTATGTTCCCCATTAAAAATCCGTTTTTGTTGTGGAAAAAATATATATCCACCCTTTCCACCTTAAGTTATCCCCTCAACGAATTAGAAATTTTAGGTTCTTCAAATGCCTCTTTTTGTGTTCATTTTATGTTTACCCCCCCTCAAGGTCAAGAGAGATCCTATCAGTTTGTTTATCAAACCAAGGATGCTTACACAGCCAAAATATGGTGCAGCCAGATCGCCCATGTGGAAATGGCTTCAACAACTGATAGGAAACCCCTGGCCCTTCCCAAAGGTGTGTTTTTAATTTGTGGGGATAGAGCATGGGCAGGCATCCCCCCTCACCTTGTAGGAGGACCATGTACTTTTGGCCGGTTGGGCTTGTTTTCCCCCAACAAGACCACTCTCATGAATTGGCAGCGAAAAAATTCCACCAGCAAAAAGGTCCAAAAAAGAGATTAGGCCTTGCTCGATGCCAACTGTGACTCGGAAATTATCCATTGGTCGAAAGTAAAGGGAGTGGCAGTCACAGTTTTTCTACCCTGGGTATCGACTGCGAAAGCTCTAGGTGAGCTGGCTCACCTGGAGTGTTGGGTGGCTAAACAAGCAAATTTAACCTCCAATGCGCTGGCCGGCCTCCTATCAGACGAGGAAGTAACAAGGCAGGCAACGCTGCAAAACAGAGCAGCTATCGACTACCTCCTCCTCCTCCATGGACATCAGTGTGAGGAGTTTGAGGGGTTGTGTTGTTTCAACCTGTCGACGAAGGCTGAGGATGTCCACAAAGCCATCCAGAGCATCCGGGGCATGGTAGAAGACATCAAGAAAAAGACTGATGACTGGCTGAGTGGGATGTTTCGGAACTAGGGCATTTCAGGCTGGGCAGGCTTAATTATAAAATCAGTTCTATTAGTTTTATTTATTATTGTATTAATTTTAGTTATGATTGGTATTGTCAGAAAAATGTTTAATAGGTTGATTTCTAGCACCACACACTCCCCCTTCCATAAACCGAGTAGCTATGTCATCCGTGCCCGAATGGGAGGAGGACATAGAGTGGGAGGAGGACATGGAACTGGAGGAAAATTCGGAAGAAGACAGAGACCTGGAAGAGGAGCCTCAGATGGAGTGGCCTGTTCAGCTAGAGTGGTTTGATGAGGCATGTCCAGACTCAGAACATCGTCCTCCCCCATTCCAGTTCTCCTCCTCTTAAAAAAAAAAAAAAAAAATAGGGGGAGATGTAGTGGTGTGAGAGTGGTTTTATTAAGTTATTAAGTTATTTTTGTAAGATTTATAAGTTATTTTTGTAATGGTTCAGTTCACTGTACCCCTCTATGTTCTGGAATGCTTTTCCCCCTTATGAGTTAGTTATATAACCAGACGTTATATGTAAATCATTTCTCCCCTGCACCTGTCCCTGTCAGTTCCCCCCCTCTCCTCATGGTCGCCCTGTCTGTCACTTCAAGACCCTTCCCTGGATTCTGGAAAGATCCAGGAGAAGTGTCGAGTGACAGGCTGGTGCCCAGGGAATCCCCTCCTACCCTCCTGTGATATGTTAATGGTTCAAAGGTTGACACCCCTGTCACCACCCCCATGTTCCCTGGTTGGCTGACCCGTTGTCAGCCCTTCCCCGTTTATAAGTGGCTGTCAAACTTTAGTCTCTGCTCTCTCTGGGCAGCAGTGGTCTGACGCGGAGCTCCTTGCCGGACTCCCCTTAATAAACTACCTTCTACCCTGCCTAAAGAGAGACGACTCTTTTTCCGTCGCCGCAGTCGCAACTCCATTAGGTCCACTCACTGGTGTGAGGAACCAAGAACTCACCGGGAGGAGGTTACTCGCCATGCCTGTAACCCCGACCGATCCTCGCTGTGGCAATGCAAAAGTGAGTGTGTCTGGTTCTGTCCCGCTCCGGGCGGGAGCTGACCCCCAGCTAGCTCGAGTCAACACAGACACAAAGTTTCCTGTTCCTTTTGGCTTCTCAGATCAGCAGCCAGACCCAATGTATGGAGACAGTCAACAGCAGCAAAAGAGAAAAGGCTGGCTCTCAGCTTAGCAGGTTAAAGATGTTTATTAGCAGGGAGCTCCAAGCTCCAAGGCTGGCGGCTGAGAGCTTCGAGGCTGAGAGAGCTGAGAGACTGAGAGCCTTTCTTCCTCCCTCCTACCCCCTATATGCGGGGGAGGGGTTCCAGGGGGGGTTACAACAAGACAACAAATCAGGGGATACAAGGTGTGCCCACCCCCAAGCCTTGGACCAACCACCTCCAGAGGAAAAGAATTCCCCCCAGGCTACCATCACCTGAAGCCCTCTCCCTGAGATTTCGCAATCCGGGAGGGACCCCTGGAGTGATAGACAGGCTGCCCCAGAGAAAGGCGGGGCAGGGGCAGAGGGGATGTTACATATCATGTGAGGGGTGGGATGATTGACACAAAACACCTTATTATACAGACAACACAAAAGGGATACAGAATTGGGGATACAGTGAAATGAAATATAACATAAACTTCTTACAAAAACCTAATAAAACAGTTCTGCTCCACCACAAGTGAGCTACCCTGCGCGCCTGCCAGGAGTGAGAGGACACTGCTATACTTGTTCAAATTACTCCAAAACCAATCCTTAAACACGGGAAGAAATGTAAATTTATAGAGAGGCTGAGCAATCTGAAGAAACAAAATGTGAAAAAAAAAAAAAAAAGAAAGTAAAAATTTCAAAACCAAGTGAAAACAATGATAGTGAATGGGATGACAAGAAGTGCAGGGAAATGGAGCAAAGCTTGCCAGTTTAATCCTCATTGAAATTGCAAGATTTCATTACCTTTGCTGAAAGGAAGGCATTCCTTTCAGCAAAGGGAATGAAATCATGAACTCAAAGAACCATGTCGAACAAGTGCTCTGGAAAGGAGATATGATAAAAAAGATTGGAACGGAAAAACCTTCTGTTATCAGAGAGAACTCTGCGCTCGCCGCTCGCTCTGTGTGCTCTGCTTGCTACTTTGCTCGCCTCACAAGCCCTTTTGGTTTAACTTGTTCCAGCAAGCAAACTGGCTAGTGCACCAATGTTGCAGCTACTTCCAGTGCTGCAGAAGCTCCAGGTGATTTGGTGTGCATTTTTCAATGTCTGCAGCAGCAAGAGAACACACGCTGATAGCTAGTTGCTCTCTTTCCACGGCAGAGCTGTCAAGAGATACAAGCTTCAATTTGCAGAGAGAACTCTGCGCTCCCTGTTGTCTCTGTGTGATATGCTTGCCGCTTTACTCGCATCACAAGCCCTGTTGGTTTCGCTTGTTCCAGCAAGCAAACAGGCTAGTACAGCAAAATTTCCTGCCTCTTCCAGGGCTGGAGGAGCTGTCGTGATCCGGTGTGTGATTTCCATGTCTGCAGCAGCAATACCACAGGTGCAGATAGCTACTTGCTCTGTTTCCACAGAAGAGCTGTAGACAGCGAGAAGCTTGGTCTCCCGGAGAGACCAGTGCACTCCCCACTCGCTCGTTGTGACAGGCTAGTGCAGCAACATTCCTCCCTCTTCCAGGGCTTGAAGAGCTGCAGGAGATCTGATGTGTGTTTTCCATTTCTGCCGCAGCAATAGGACAGGTGCTGATAGCTAATTGCTCTGTTTCTACATCAGAGCTGTAGAGGGATACAAGCTTCAGTTTGCAGAGAGAACTCTGTGCTCGCTGCTCGCTCTGTGTGATGTACTTGCCACTTTACTCGCATCACAAGCACTGTTGGTTTCACTTGTTCCAGAAAGCAAACAGGCTAGTGCAGCAGCATTCCTCCCTCTTCCAGGGCTGGAGGAGCTGTGGTGATCCAGTGTGTGTTTTCCATGTCTGCAGCGAGAGCGCAGGTGCTGACAACAAGTTGCACTGTTTCCACGGCAGAGCTGCCAACAGTTACATGGTTCGGTTTGCAGAGAGAACTCTGCTCGCCGCTTGCACTGTGTGCTGTTCTTGCTGCTTTACTCACATCACAAGCCCTGTTGGTTTTGCTTGTTGCAGCAAGCAAACAGACTAATTCAGTGACATTCTTCCCTCTTCCAGTGCTGGAGGAGCTATGGTGATCCGGTGTGTGTTTGTCATGTCTGCAGCATCAAGAGCACCAGTGCAGATAGCTAATTGCTCTGTTTCCACGGCCGAGCTTTGAAGAATGACCAGCTTTGGTTTGCAGAGAGAACTCTGTGCTCGCTGCTTGCTCTATGTGCTGTACTTGCCGCTTTACTCGCATCACAAGCCCTGTTGGTTTCTCTTGTTCCAGCAAGCAAACAGGCTAGTGCAGCAACATTCCTCCCTCTTCCAGTGCTGGAGGAGCTGCAGGCCATCTGGTTTGTGATTTCCATGTCTGCAGCTGCAAGAGCACAGTCACATATAGCTACTTGCTCTGTTTCCACGGCAGAGCTGTCAAGAGATTCAAGCTTCATTTTGCAGAGAGAACTCTGCGCTCGCTGCTCACTCTGTGTGATGTACTTGCCGCTTTACTCCCCTGACAAGCCTTGGTTTTGCTTGTTCCAGCAAACAAACAGGATAGTGCAGCAATATTCCTCCCTCTTCCAGTGCTGGAGGAGATGCAAGGAGATCTGGTGTGTGCTTTCCATTTCTGCAGCAGCAAGAGCACAGGTGCTGATAGCTAGTTGCTCTGTTTCCACGGCAAAGCTGTCAAGAGATACAAGCTTCAGTTTGCAGAGACAACTCTGTGCTCGCTGCTCGCCCTGTTTTCTGTGATTGCCATTTTGCTCGCATCACAAGCCCTGTTGATTTCACTTGTTCCAGCAAGCAAACAGGCTAGTGCAGTACCTTTCCTGCTAGTTCCAGTGCTGGAGGAGCTGCAGGCTATCCGCTGTGTGATTTCAATGTCTGCAGCAGAAAGAGCACAGGCACAGATAGCTACTTGCTCTGTTTCCACAGTAGAGCTGGCAAGAGATACAAGCTTCAGTTTGCAAAGAGAACTCTGTGCTTGCTGCTCGCTCTCTTTTCTGTGGTTTCCATTTTGCTCGCATCACAAGCCCTGTTGGTTTCACTTGTTCCAGCAAGCAAACAGGAGAGTGCAGCAGAATTCCAGCCTCTTCCAGTGCTGGAGGAGCTGTGGTGATCCGGTGTGTGTTTTTCATGTCTGCAGAAGCAATGTTGGAGTCCAGGGCATTCCTTTGGCTGCCCTGGAGGGTCAGATACCTGGACAGGGGGGTCTGGGACCCTGGCCCAGAGCCCAGAGGGACATTGGCTTTGATCCCAGTCCATGGGAAAGGCTTTCTGCACTGCGGGAAGGATTGCAAGGCACAATAGTGTAAAAGATAGTAGTTTTGCTTGTCACAGGGTGAGAAAACAGTGCGTTTGAGTTTTTAGTATGGAAGTGAATGAGAGCAAGATGGAGGATTTGGGGCGTTGTCACCTGCTTCTTCTTTCTTCTTCCCTCACTCCATTTTCTGCAGTGACAGTGGCACAACGTAGTTTGAAGAGATTGGGTCAAAGTAGGGATGACCTTTTTAGTATAAGTGATAGGTATTGGCAAATAATGATAAATAAAGAACACGTAACAATTAGTATAAAAGATAGCGACAGCCCAGTGGGGAGGAGTCGCCAGATGCCCGAGCAGCTGCACAGACCTTTGTGGGGCACTGAGAAAATTGTAAGATAAGAATCAATAAACAAAGCGAGCAACCTTGAAAAATCAGAACCTGAAGATGCTGTCTTTTTTATGTCTGGCTCAGAGCTTTGCAGAAGGCAAAAGGACTCTAAAACCACCTGAATCTCGGAATGAAAAACCAAGACAGCAAGAGCACAGGCGCTGATAGCTAGTTACTCTGTTTCCAAGGCAAAGCTGTCAAGAGATACAAGCTTCAGTTTGCAGAGACAACTCGTTGCTCGCTGCTCGCCCTGTTTTCTGTGATTGCCATTTTGCTTGCATCACAAGCCCTGTTGGTTTCACTTGTTCCAGTAAGCAAACAGTCTAGTGCACCAACCTTGCGGCTACTTCCAGTGCTGCAGGAGCTCCAGGTGATCTGGTGTGTGTTTTCCATATCTGCAGCAGCAAGAATACAGGCACTGATAGCTAGTTGCTCTGTTTCCACGGCAGAGCTGTCAAGAGTTACACAGTTTGGTTTGCAGAGAGAACTCTGTGATTGCCACTCGCTCTGTGTGCTGCACTTGCCGCTTTACTCACATCACAAGCCCTGTTGGTTTCACTTGTTCCAGAAAGCAAACAGGCTAGTGCAGCAACGTTGCTGCTACTTCCAGGGCTGAAGGAGCTGTGGTGATCCTGTGTGCTTTTCATGCCTGCAGCAGCAAGAGCACGGCCGCTGATAGCTAGTTGCTCTGTTGCTGCAGCAGAGCTGTCAGGAGCTACAAGCTTCGATTTGCAGAGAGAACTCTGTGCTCCCTGTTCGCTCTGCGTTCTGTGCTTGATGCTTTGCTCGCCTCAAAAGCCCTGTTGGTTTCACTTGTTCCAGCAAGCAAATAGGCTAGTGCAGCAACATTGCTGCTACTTCCAAAGCTGCAGGAGCGCCTGGTGATCCGGTGTGTGTTTTTCCATGTCTGCAGCAGCGAGAGCACTTTCGCTGACAAGAAGTTACTCTGTTTCCACGGAAGAGCTGTCAACAGTTACACGATTCAGATTGCAGAGAGAACTCTGTGCTCCCCGCTCGCTCTGTGTGATGTACTTGCCGCTTTCCTCGCATCACAAGCCGTGTTGGTTTTGCTTTTTACAGCAAGCAAACATGATAGTGCAGCAACATTCATCCCTCTTCCAGTGCTGGAGGAGCTGCAGGCCATCTGGTTTGTGATTTCCATGTCTGCAGCTGCAAGAGCACAGTCACATATAGCTACTTGCTCAGTTTCCACGGCCGAGTTGTAGACAGCAAGAAAGTTGCTATTGCAGCGAGAGCAGTGCACTCCCCTGCTCGCTTGGTGTGCTCTGCTTGCCACATGGCTTGCCTCACAAGCCCTGTTAGTTTTCACTTGTTCCAGCAAGCAAACAGGCTAGTGCAGCAACATTCCTCCCTCTTCCAGGGCTGGAGGAACTGCAGGAGATCTGGTGTGTGTTTTTCATGTCTACAGCAGCAAGAGCACGGCCGCTGATAGCTGGTTGCTGTGTTTCCATGGCAGAGCTTTGAAGAATGACCAGCTTCAGTTTGCAGAGAGAACTCTTCGCTCGCTGCTCACTCTTTGTGCTGTGCTTGCTGCTTTGTTCACCTGACAAGCTGTCCTAGGGTAACTTTATGATGCTTGTATCCCCAATCATCTGTTCTGTTTGTGCTGTATATTTAGTCCTGTGCCTTTAAGACTGGTTCTAAGAGCAAGGAGAAGCTCGGCGTTTGTTTTGAGAAAACTGCCTGACTCCTCCACATTCTTCTGCAGACGGGGTGTTCGGCGGAGGCTTGGAGAGACTGCAGGACAGAGATTTTTTTGCTTTTAGTTAGTTTCAACTAGCTAGGGCAGAGAAGTTCCCTGGACTGGTTTTTTTTTCCTTTTTCTTGGAACTGTTTAAACCTGCTCTGGACTGAAAACCCAGGGGAGCACTAGGGGCTGCACCTGCGGCCCACCGGGGCCTGGACCTCGGCATTTTGCAGCAGCTCTGGAGGGACCGGGACTGATGAGAGACTGAGAGACAGCTGAGCTCCACCCACGGCAAGGACTTTCTCAGTTTGCCATCTCACTCCAGAACAAGAGGTTTTATTGTTTCATATTATTCATTCTTTATACTTGTATGCACTTTGTTTGTTAAGTAAAATAGTTTTTTTCACTTTTCTCCCAAGAGTTTTTTTACTGGACTGGTTGAAGGGAGGGGCCACTTGGGTTTGCTTCCCAGAGGGATCCTATTCAGGGGTTTTCTCCCAAATTTGTCCCTAAACCAGGACATACTACTGACTAGTACCCAACGTGGGGCCCGAGAGAGTAGAAAAAACTTATATTGATTATTATTAACTGCATTTTTAGTTGTCCTTTGTGTAGGGATTAAACAGTCAGAAGCCATGTTGCTTCTTGAATTCCTAATGTCTCTTAGAATGGAGTATTTTCTGCGTTTCTGTTCCCTAAGCTTTTTTTAAAGTCTTAATAACTTTCTGGTCCCTAGGTTTGTTTTCTTACCCAGAAATAGATCCAATATTATCACTAACATACAGCTTTTACACTAGAGATGCACAAATTAGAATAGTTATTTTTCTGAGCTCAATGATTATAGTTTACTAGAAACTTATAAAGATACTGGAGTTTTTTCTGGGTATGTTCAGTTTATAGTCTTTTTTGTCCTACCCTGCATCCTAGTTCCAGCAGCATGTTTGGGGATTTATCAACAATTGCACCCAGTTTGTTAGAAGAGGAGTAGGAGATGAGGCTCTTCAGCCTCTTCTTTCCTTCTTCTCTTTTAAGTCAGTTACATCACTTTTACAGAACGTTCAGGGTCTCCTGAATGTTAAAGACACCACCTTCCTAGTATTTCACCTGGTGATCTTCCTCTATATGGTTTAAAGCTTTTCTAGAATGAGTCACACACTGCTCAACACTGTAGGGCAGCAGAGAGAAGCAAGAGAGCAGGGAGATAAATCAGTCACTCAGGCTGCAGCCAACCCCACAGCTACTCAGGTTGCAGCTAAACCAGACAGTGAGGCTAAGACACCGGCAGTTGCTGCAATAAAGAAAGGAAAGAAGCGCACGGACAAAACTGATCGACCAGTAGACAATGATTCAAGTGAAGGATCCTCAATGCCTCCTGACACCCAGTCAGGAGTCAAACCAACTGACACACAGTCAGAAGTCGAACCAACTGATACAAAATCAGAAGCCCAACCAACTGCTACAAGATCAGGAGCCCAACCAACTGCTACAAGATCAGGAGCCCGACCAACTGCTACAAGATCAAGAGATACTATTAAGTCCTTTTCCCTGAAGGACCTTCGTAGCCTAAGAAAGGATTATACTCGACAACCTGATGAATCTATAATTACTTAATTAGTCCGTCTTTGAGATGCTGCAGGCGAGGCTACAATGCTGGATAGAAATGAAGCAAAGCATTTAGGATCCCTGTCACATGATCCAGTTATCAACCAAGAAATGATGAAGGAGGCTCACTCTTGCAGTCTCTGGGAACAGGTCCTGGGAAGTGTGGCACAAAGATATCTGTGTGCCGACAATCTCTATATGCAGCAAACCCAGTGGAAAACCATTGAACAAGAGATTCAGCACTTGAGAGAAATGGCAGTGGCAGAGATTGTCTTCTCAGATGACCTAAACACTAAGAACCCCGACTTAGTACCATGTACACCTGTGATGTGGCAAAAACTTGTACAACTTGGGCCACAAGAATACTCCTCTGCTTTAGCAATAATAAAGTGGGATGACACAAAAGAGACTGTGCTTGATATAGCAACGAAGCTCGGAGCATATGCAGATGCCGTGCATGGTCCAACACATGCAAGAATTGCAGCTCTGGAAAAGCATATGAGAAAATTAGAAGACAAGATAGAGGAGAATCACAAAGAACTCAGAGAGGACATTCTCCAAATCTCTGCAGTACAGGTTAGAAGCTCTGGCACCACACACAAATGTTCCCTAGATAGAGAGGGAAAAGGCACCCCACGGGCTAAGCTGTGGGTCCTCCTGCGTGAGTGTAGAGAAAACCTGAAAAGATAGGACAAAGAATCTACTGATGCTATGACACAACAGCTGCATGAATTGTTAAATGGAAAGACTATGAGAGGAAGTTCTAGCAAGAAGGAAGCAGCTCCAGTTACCCAGGAAAATAAGGATAATCAAGCTTAGAGGAGCTCTGCCTCTAGCCAGGTAGAGGCTAGGGAAAACCGTGTTTTTTAGACTATGTGGATTCATTAGCCTGGCACATCAGAACCACAAAAATATGAGGCCTTAGTTGACACTGGTGCACAGTGAACATTACTCCCATCAAGACATGTAGGGAAAGAATCTGTTTCCATTGCTAGGGTGACAGAGGGTTCACAAGATTTTACTTTGGTAAAGGCTGATGTGAGCCTGACGGGAAATGAGTAGAAGAGACACCCTATTGTGACTGGCCCAGAAGCTCCATGCATTTTAGGCATAGACTTCCTCCGAAATGGGTATTTCAAAGACCCAAAAAGATTTAGGTGGGCATTCGGGATAGCAGCTGTAGAGACAGGGGGTGTTAAGCAGTTGAATACCTTGCCTGGACTATCAGAAAACCCATCTGCTGTAAGTCTTCTGAAGGTAGAAGAGCAACAAGTGCCAATTTCCACTTCAACAGTGCATCACCGACAGTACAGAACAACTCGAGATGCTGTGATTCCCATCCACAAGATGATCCGTGAGCTGGAGACTCAAGGGGTGGTCAGCAAAACCCACTCACCCTTCAACAGCCCCATTTGGCCTGTGTGCAAGTCTGACAGAGAATAGAGATTGACTGTAGACTACCGTGCCTTGAACAAAGTGACTCCACCGTTGAACGCTGCTGTGCCGGACATGCTGGAACTCCAGTACGAGCTGGAGTCCAAGGCAGCAAAATGGTATGCCACTACTGACATTGCTAATGCATTTTTCTCCATTCCTCTAGCTGCAGAATGCAGGTCTCAGTTCTCCTTCACATGGAGGGGAGTGCAGTACACCTGGAACCAATTGCCCGAGGGGTGGAAACACAGTCCAACCATCTGCCATGGACTGATCCAGGCTGCACTAGAAAAGAGTGAAGCTCCAGAACATCTACAGTATATCAATGACATCATTGTGTGGAGGAACACAGCAACGGAAGTGTTTGAGAAAAGAGAGAAGATCATCCAGATTCTCCTGTAGGCTGGCTTCACTATCAAGAAGAGCAAAGTTAAAAGACCTGCTTGAGAGATCCAGTTTCTAGAAGTAAAGTGGCACGATGGAAAGCATCAGATTCCCACTGAAGTCTTCAACAAGATCACAGTGATGTGTCCACCAACCAACAAAAAGGAAACACAAGCTTTCCTAAGCGCCATAGGTTTCTAGAAGATACACATTCCTGAGTACAGCCAGATTGTGAGCCCTCTCTACCTAGTTACCCGCAAGAAGAACAATTTCCACTGGGGCCCCGAACAGCAACAAGCCTTTGCCCAGATCAATTAAGAAATCGCTCATGCAGTAGCCCTTGGCCCAGTTAAGACAAGACCAGAAGTGAAGAATGTACTCTACTCAGCAGCCATGAACAATAGCCTGTCCTGGAGCCTTTGGCAGAAGGTGCCTGGGGAGACTCGGAGCCGACCACTAGGATTCTAGAGTCAAAGCTACAGAGGGTCTGAAGCCAACTACACTCCAACAGAGAAGGAAATCTTAGCCGCCTATAAAAGAGTTCAAGCTGCCTCAGAAGTAGTAAGCACTGAAACACAACTCCTGCTGGCACCTCAACTACCAGTGCTGGGATAAATGTTCAAAGCAGAAGTTCCCTTTACCCACCATGCCACCAATGCCACATGGAGCAAATGGATTGCCCTCATTACACAGCGTGCCCGTATTAGAAACCTGAATTGCCCTAGGATTTTGGAAATAATTACAAACTGGCCAGAAAGTAAAAACTTTAGCCTCATGGATGAAGAGGAGCAGGAACAAATGACACGTGCTGAAGAAGCTCCACCATACAACCAACTGCCAGCAGAAGAAACATGCTATGCTCTTTTCACTGACGGTTCCTGCCGCATCATTAGGATGAAACAAAAGTGGAAAGCAGCTGTATGGAGTCCCACAAGACAGGTTGCACAAGCCACTGAAGGAAAAAGTGAGTCAAGCCAACTCACTGAGCTCAAAGCTGTTCAACTGGCCCTGAACATTGCTGAAAGAAAGAAGTAGCCAAAGCTCTACCTCTACACTGATTTGTGGGTAGTAGCCAGTGCTCTCTGGGGATGGTTAGAGAAGTAGAAAAAACCAACTGGCAACATAGGAGAAAACCAATCTGGGCTGTTGATGAGTGGAAAGACATTGCCACTCGGGCAGAGAAGTTACCTGTGAAAGTCCATCATGTAGATGCCCATGTCCCCAAGAGTCGGGCTAATGAGGAGCACCAAAACAAAAAGCAGGTAGATCAAGCTGCAAAGATAGAAGTGTCAAAGATAGACTTAGATTAGGAACACAAGAAAAAGTTGTTCCTAGCTCAATAGGCCCATGATGCCTCAGGTCACCAGGGCAGAAATGCTACCTATAAGTGAGCACGAGACCGAGGGGTGGATCTAACCATGGACAGTATTTCTCAGGTTATACACGACTATGAGACGTGTGCTGCGATCAAGCAGGCCAAGCGGGTGAAGCCCCTATAGTACGGCTGGCGATGGTCCAAGTATGGGGAAGCCTGGCAGATTGACTACATCACCCTTCCGCAAACCCGCCAAGGTAAGCACTATGTACTCACAATAATAGAGGCCACCACAAGATGGCTAGAGACCTACCCTGTGCCTCATGCTACGGCCGGTAACACCATTCTAGGCCTTGAAAAACAAGTTCTTTAGAGGCATAGTACCCCTGAGAAGATTGAGTCAGAAAATAGAACTCATTTCAAGAACAGCCTCATCAGCAACTGGGCTAGGGAACATGGCATTGAGTGGATGTATCATATCCCCTATGCACCAGCTTCAGGGAAAGTAGAAAGGTACAATAGACTGCTAAAAACCACCCTGAAAGCACTGGGTGGGGGATCATTCAAAAACTGGGAGCAGCATCTAGCAAAGGCCACCTGGTTAGTTAACACCCGAGGTTCCACCAACAGAGCAGGTCCTGCCCAATCTGAGCCCCTACATACAGTAGATGGAGAGAAAGTCCCAGTAGTACATGTAAGAGCGTTGTTAGGGAAGACAGTTTGGATCAATTCTGCTTCAAATACAGAGGATCCCATCCGTGGGATTGTCTTTGCTCAGGGACCAGGCTGCACATGGTGGGTAATGCAGAAAGATGGAACCACACAATGTGTACCCCAGGGAGATTTGATTGTTGGGTGAGAACTGTGTGTAATTATTGCTGTGTGCTGAATGGTACTGCCACTGTATGTAGTTGTATATTACATATTGTTTTTATATAGATGTATGTGTGCGTAGAGCTAGAGTATATATTAGTTTTAGTAAATTGACGATATGGGGATAAGGGGTGGAATGTCCTAGGGTAACTTTATGATGCTTGTATCCCCAATCGTCTGTTCTGATTGTGCTGTATATTGAGTCCTGTGCCTTTAAGACTGGTTCTAAGAGCAAGGAGTTTTTGAGAAAACTGCCTGACTCCTCCACATTCTTCAGCGGACAGGGTGTTCAGCAGAGTCTTGGAGAGACTGCAGGACAGAGATTTTTTTTTTTTTTTGCTTTCAGTTAGTTTCAGCTAGCTAGGGCAGAGAAGTTCCCTGGACGGTTGTTTTCCATTTTTTTTTTGGAACTGTTTAAACCTGCTCTAGACTGAAAACCCAGGGGATCACTGGGGGCTGCACCTGCGGCCCACCGGGGCCTGGACTGTGGCAGTGCAAGAACTGTTTTATTAGGTTTTTATAAGAAGTTTTATGTTATAGTTCATTTCACTGTATCCCCAGTTCTGTAACCCTTTTTAGCTTTCTGTATAATAAGGTGTTTTGTGTCAGTCCTCCCACCCCTCACCTGACCTGGACCATCCCCTCTGCCCCCTCTCGCTCTGGGACAACCTGCCTATCACTCCGGAACCCCTCCCAAGATTGAGAAATCATACAGGGAGGGCTTCAGGTGGTAGGTCGCCTGGAGAGAATTCCTTTCCTCTGGGGATGGTTAGTCAGAGGCTTGGAGGGGGACACCCCCTTGTTGCCCCCTGAATCCCCTGATTCTTTGCCTTGTTGTAAAGCCCCCTGAACCCCTCCCCCAGTTATAAGGTGGAGGAGGGAGATTCAAACTCTCTCTGGCCTTCGGTTTTGGGCTAGCTGTGGAGCTACAGCAGTTAGGCCTGAATAAACATCTTTTAACCTGCTAAGCTGAGAGCCATCCTTTTCTACTGCCGCTGCTGTCATGACACAATTTAGTCCAGCTGCTGCTGAGATGCTGAGCCAGCAGATAAAGATAACCTGCGTGCCTATCCGAACTGGGAACATCCTAGTTGCTGTGCAGATCCGAGCCGGCCAGAGGCCGGCGTCCACCCGGTGTGGAGACAGAACACAGCTACACGTCTGCAGCACCAAGACCACAGGTGCAGATAGCTACATGATGTGTTTCCATGGCAGAATTGTAGACAGCAACAAGCTTGCTATTGCAGAGAGAGCAGTGCACTACATGCTTGCTCGGTGTGCTCTGCTTGCCGCCTCGCTTGCCTGACAAGCCCTGTTTTATTTCACTTGTTCCAGCAAGCAAAAAGGCTATTATAGCAACTTTCCTACTACATCCAGTGCTGGAGGAGCTGCAGGCAATCCGGTGTGTGATTTCCATGTCAGCAGCAACAAGAGCATAGGCGCAGGTAGCTGCTTGCTCTGTTTCCAGTGCAGAGCTGTAGACAGCGACAAAGTTGCTATTGCAGAAAGAGCAGTTCACTCCGCGCTCACTCAGTGTGCTCAGCTTGCCGCCTGGCCTGCATTTCAAGCCCTATTAGTTTTCACTTGTTCCAGCCAGCAAACAGGCGAGGCCAACAACTTCCCTGCCTTTTCCAGCGCTGGAGGAGCTGCAGGCCATCCAGTGTGTGATTTCCATGTCTGCACCAGCAAGAGCACCGGCACAGATAGGTAGTTGCTCGGTTTCCGCGACAGAGCTTTAGACAGCAAGAAGCTTGCTATTGCAGGGAGAGCAGTGCACTCCCCGCTCGCTCAGTGTGCTCTGCTTGCCCCCTGTCTTGCCTCACAAGCCCTGTTAGTTTTCTCTTCTTCCAGCATGTAAAAATGCAAGTGCAGCAACTTTCCTGCTACTTCCATTGCTGGAGGAGCGGCAGGGCATCTGGTGTGTGATTTCCATGTCTGTAGCAGCAAGAGCAAAAGTGAAAATAGCTAGTTGCTCTGTTTCCACATCCGAGTGCTAGACAGTGAGAAGCTTGCTCTCCCAGAGAGAGCAGTGTGCTCTCCGCTTGCTCGCTGTGCTCTGCTTGCTGCCTGGCTTGCCTCACAAGCCCTATTAGTTTTCACATGTTCCAGCAAGCAAACAGGCTAGCACAGCAACTTTCCTGCTCCTTCCAGTGCTGGAGGAGCTTCAGGCGATCCGGTGTGTGATTTCCATGTCTGCAGCAGCAAGAGCACAGTCGCAGGTAGCTGCTTGCTCTGTTTCCATGGCAGAGCTGTAGACAGCGACAAGCACTGCTCTTGAAGAGAGAGCAGTGCACTCCCCGCTGGCTTGGTTTGCTCTGCTTTCCACCTGGCTTGCTTTTCAAGCCCTTTTAAAATTCACTTGTTCCAGCAAGCAAACAGGCTAATGCAGCAATTTTCCTGCTACTTCCTGTGCTTGAGGAACTGCAGGCAATCCAGTGTGTGATTTCCATATCGGCAGTAACAAGAGCACCGGTGCAGATAGCTGGTTTTTCTGTTTCCACGTTAGAGCTGTAGACAGCGAGAAGCTTGCTCTTGCAGAGAGAGCAGTGCACTCCCCGCTCGCTCGGTGTGGTATGCTTGCTGACAGGCTTGCCCCACAAGCCCTGTTAGTTTTCACTTGTTCCCGCAAGCAAACAGTCTAGCGCAGCAACTTTCCTGCTCCTTCCAGTGCTGGAGGAGATGCAGGCAATCTGGTGTGTGATTTTCATATCTGCAGCAGCAAGAGCACAGGTGCAGATAGCTAGTTGCTTTGTTTCCGTGACAGGGCTTTAGACAGCCAGAAGCTCGCTATTGCAGAGAGAGCAGTATGCTTCCTGCTCACTCAGTGTGCTCAGCCTGACTTGCCTCAAAAGCCCTGTTAATTTTCACTCATTCCAGCAAGGAAACATGCCACTGCAGCAGCTTTCCTGCTACTTCCCAAGCTGAGTGAGGTTCTGATGATACATTGTGTGCTTTCCATGTTTGGAGCAACCAGAACTTTAGGGCTTGTCACAGTGTGTTAATTAGGTTTATATTGTGTTCGATTTTTATATTGGGGTTTGTAATGTTTTATATGGCATCCCCTTGGACAGTGTATCACGTGGTTTGTCCCTGCTTGGCCGTGTACACATCCCCCACACGGGAATGTAACCCAACTCTATCCCACTCCCACCTTATCCCTGATTGGGTAGTGGCTTATCCCTGTGTCTAGGCCCGTCCCCTCTGGGACAAGTTCCCGGGACCGCCGGGGCCTCAGTCTCTCTGGCACCGGCTGGGACGGGGAAGGAGCTAAGTAAGAGCTCTGGCCGGTGAGGGCAGGACCCCAGAATAAAGCTGTTATATCCCTCCAGACAGAGGGCAGGCTCTTGCGTTTTGCCATCAACGGTCGTCTGCGTCTCTCTAAAGAACCACCACAGGGGCTAATGTCTATTTGCTCTCTATCTGTTTTAAAGCTGTAAAGAAGTACAAACTCTGTTTTGCAGCGAGAAGAGTGCACTCAGCTCTTGCTGTGTTTGCTTGTGAATATCAGTTTCCTCTGTACAAATCCATTTTCATTTTCACTTGTTCCAGTGAGGAAATATGCTACTGCAGCAACTTTCCTGCTACTTTCAGTACATGGTGAGATTCTGATGATACAGTGTGTTTTCCATGTCTGCAGTAACCTGAGCATGGGGGCTAATGTCTATTTGCTGTCTTTCCATGTTAGAGCTCTAAAGAAGTACAAGCTCTGTTTTGCAACGAGAACAGTGCACACAGCTCTCGCTTTGCCTGCTTGTGAATGCCATTTTGCTCTGTGTACAGTCCATATTTATTTTCACCTGTTCCAGCAAGGAAACATGCTACTGCAGCAACTTTCCTGATACTTTTAGCACTCACTGAGATTCTGATGATACGGTGTGTGTTTTCTATGTCTGCAGTAACCAGAGCATGGGGGCCGATGTCTACTTGCTCTCTTCCTTTGTTAAGACTGTAAAGAAGTACAAGCTCTCTTTTGCAGCAAAAACAGTGCAAACAGCTGTCACCCTGGTTTTTCTGAGTTTTTTAAGCCTTTTGATTGTTCATAAGATGGAGTCGGACCTTTTAGCTACTGTACAATATTAGGAGCAGTTTCTGCCTTTCTCACACATGTAACATAAACAAATCCTTTGTTTTTCATTCTCTGTTCTTTGTTTGCATATTTCTAACCTGAAAACAATTGTAACTGACAGTTGGTCTGGCCATTTGTCTGGGAGGTGAAAACTCCAGAAGCCAATCCACAGCCAGACCCACAAATGTATAAAAAGTAAGAAATAAACAGGCAGAGGGGTTCTCGGCTTTGGCTCAGCTTGGGCTCTCTCGGAGGAACAACTCTGCCCTGCAAAATCTCTTGTCTCCGTGTGATTGCTTTGAATATCCCGATCACAAACAGCTCTTGCTGTGTATGCTTCTGAATGTGATTTTGCTTTGTCTGCAAATCCCATATTCGTTTTCACTTGTTCTAGCAAGGAAACATGCCACTGCAGCAACTTTCCTACTGCTTTTAGCACGTACTGAGATTTGGATGATACAGTGTGTGTTTTCCATGTTTGCAGCAACCAGAGCTAGGTGGCTTGTTAGAGTGTTCTCATAGTTTTAATTTCAAACCGGGCAGAAACACTACTCAATGTAGTGGTTTCACATTCACTAAATTGTGGTCTTGGTACTTACTCTTTTTGTGAGAGAGAGACTAGGAGAAAAACAAAGCAGGCTCAACCTTAAAATTAACAAATAGTTTATTAACATACACTAAAAGAATAGAAAAAAAGAAAGTTGGAAAAAAAACTAAAACAGAATAAAACTTCAAAAACACTTTTCCCTCCCCTTACAAATGGTTCACTTTCTTACAAAACAACATGAAAAGACAAAACTTGTAATTTTCAGTCAGTTTCACTATCTGATAATAGTCTTTCATCAATTCATTAGGGGAAGAGTATCCTTTTGAGTCATGGATCCTACTGACAATTTAGAACAGTTCTCTTGTGGGTTTTAAACTGTCACAAAAACAACTGCCTGGAGAAACTTGCCTTTGTGACCCTCCCAGGAGCAGTTTCCCAAGCTGCTTATGGGTCATGGGTCTTAGACTTTTGCATACTGGGGTGTCACTTTTTAAAGATGAATAAAGCAAAGGATTCTTCACTTCAAGGTACAGAGATATCTTCTCACTTCTTCACTGGCGCAGGGGGCTTCTCATCTTTATCTCTGTTCAAGCATCTTATAGGATATTACTTAGTTCATCACAAACACTTTTGTTTAAAACTACACGCAAAACAATCATCTCCCCAAATGCATATCTTTCCTATGATTTAAAGGAATGACGTAAATATAGAGTTCATTTCCATGGCTCAAGTAAGAATAGAACAACTAACTCTTCAACCCTCTGTCTTAATAGTCTTTTTACTCTTGCTACTGACTTCATGCTGTTGTTCTTTATGTTCACTCTGTCTTTCCATTCTCTCTCAGAGAAGGGCCAAGCTCTGGAAGCTTCATGTTGCTAGGAAAGAGTTAAATCTGTTCTGAGTCTTTGTCTCTCTCTCTCTCTCTGTAGCTCCTGGTATTAGATGTTCAAGGCCGAGCTGATAAAGGAGGAAAAACTTACTCAGAAACATTAGAGATTAGAGCACTCAGGCAGTCTAGAATCAAAAAAAAAAAAAAAAAAAAAACAACCTAGGCGAGATCATAAATGCCTTCTCAGCCCACCCCTCGGTGTAAATTGGGGTGGTCTCGGCCTAAATGGCGCCTATAGCTCCCATCAGGGGCCTGGCAGAGATTTTTCTCTGCTCCAAGGAAGTTTAAAGAAAGTAGCTGTTACAAAGCAGCAACCTCTCCTTACCCCCCTTCACCCGGGAGCCGATGGAATCCGGCCAGGCCTCAGGCCAGCTCTCCCCCAAAAAGAGGGGGAGCAGCAGGCCCAGCTCGATGCTACCTGACTCTCTCTGGCCAAAGGAAGAAGGAAAAGAGCCCACCTACAGGAAATCAAGGGGTTTTATATAGTACTTCCCAAAGTCGCAGCCAACAAATTCAGTGGTCAGAATAGATGTCAATCTTCTAACTCTCTGATAGGTCTCTGTCTCTTCCAAAGCAATTCCCGGGTCCTGACCAGGAGAATTATTTTACATTCTTTTATAACTAAAAAACCAAACTGTACTAACCCATGACAAGTGTGTTAATTAGGTTTATATTGTGTTCCATTTTTATGTTGGGGTTTGTAATGTTTTCGATTGTATCCCCTTGGAAACTGTATCACATGGTTTGTCCCTGCTCGGCCACGCCCATCCCCCACACTGGAATGTTACCCAATTCTGTTCCACTCCAACCTTATCCCTTATTGGGTAGTGGCTTGTCCCTGCCTCAAGGCCCGTGCCTCCTGGGAAAAGGCCCCAGGACAGCCTGGGCCTCGGTCTCTCTGGCACCGGTGTGGACGGGGAAGGAGATATGTAAGAGCTCCAGCCGGCGAGGGCAGAACCGAAGAATAAAGCCGTGATATCCCCCGGACAGAGGACAGGCTCTTGCATTTTGCCATCTGAAACTATACTTCCCTCTAGCCACCCCCTGGCTCTCGCTAGCTCAGTTATTCAGGGGTTTTAGGGAAATATATTTCCAGAGAGACAGAATAAAGATTTCAAAAGAGTGGCTCTCACCCCTAGTCTTCTGTCCAAGCTTTATTCTCGATGTGATGTTCCAGGAGGCCGAGGAGAGAGAGAGCAAACCAGGAAGAAACAGGGGTATATCTAGTTTTTGGCCAAGGAAAGATATTGGCCCTGAGCCAATAGGGTCAGGAGTAGGCATGATGGGGAAAAAGGGTTAAATTACATAGCACAGGCTTCAGGGGGATTCTGAGGGGAAAAAACATTCCTCAGAGGAACACAACATCTCCCCCTTTTTTGTTTAAGAACATTAGAAGAACATTAGGTTACACGGAATGTGGGTTTTCCCACCAATTACAATTGGTGGGGGAATCATCCTGCTTTAGGTTTGCCAACTCTATGTGGTTGACTTCTGAGGTAGAAGGTATGAGACTATTGATAGCCTTGAAAATCAAACAGCGTAAGATCCTGAACACTATTGTTACAAGGAAAAGAATAACAAGAAATAACAAAATTGTTTTAACTACAGAAGTCCACCACTCTGTAAGTCCCCAGCCTTTGAACAGTTCTTTGATCCAATCCTCAGATTCTTGCTTCACTTCTCCGATCAAGCTACTCATGCTTCAAAGGGCAACATGGATGTTTGGAGCCTTCGAGGTCAAGTTTAGGCAGCATAGTCCTTCAAATTCCTGGCATTCATGTCCATAAAGTAACAAGAGATAATCTATAGCAGCACAGTTCTGGAGAGTGGCCTGTCTGGTAATTTCCTCGTCTTCTAGGAGAGAGCTGATGGCGGTGGACGTTAAATTTGCCTGTTTGACTACCCAGCACTCTAGATGGCCCAATTCACCTAGAGCTTTGGCTGCTGCGACCCACGGAAGGAACAGGGACACAGCGACTCTTTATGACTTGGCGCAATGAAAAATTTCTGAATTACAATTTGGATCCAATTGGTCAGCACTTCTCTTTTGAATTTTGTTTGCCGATTTGTTTTTGTGAGTCCATTCACCAATTAAAATTTGGTTGGGTGTCAATATGGACAACCGCCCTATGGTACATGGCCCTCCTAAAAGCCAAGATGGAATTCCTGCTCATAATGGAATTCCTACCAGACAGGTGGACATAAGATTCTCTGTTGATGCAGTGGACAAACATATGTTTTCCTGCTGAAGTGTCTGTGCCAGGGTCACCCAGACATTTTGACGCGGCTGAGGGATGATCTATGCAGCTGCCAGACTGTTCAGCAACAAGAGGATGACAACTTGTATGGGGTGCATCACAGGGTTGAGTGTGAGGTAGGCTTTCTCTACAAAGAAACACTAACATTTTTAAAACATGTTAAAAGTTTCTGTTTCTGCCGGAAGGAGTCCACATCTAGGAAGATTCTTTTTCCTCCATCCGGTGGCGTCTTCTTTTGGATGCAACAGCTACTTGCCTCTTATCCCCTTCTGCTGGAGCTGGATTTTTAGGGACAAAAGGTTTCACCCTGTCCCAGTTTGAAAAGACAGGTGTCTGCTAGGGAGAGGCAGGCCTCTCTAGGAATGGGGAATTCAAATCCTTCCCTCCGTGTTATTATAATTTGGAAGATTAAGAAAACCTTTTCAGTCAGAGCTATGGGGAAAGGAATAACAGTCCTTTACTAGTAACTATAACAGGACAGACAAACAACAACAGCAATTATAATAATAGTAAAACAGAACCAAGAACCCCGAGGGGCAAACGGTGGCAACTCGGGTGCTGATGGCTGGAAGCGGTGGATTGTCCTCGGCAGGCAGGGGGCTGTCCTGGCAGGCGAAGCGAGCAATGCCGGAGAACCCACAGTGGCTGGACCCGGGCTGACACAAAATCCAGCAGAGCAGCGAAGAAACTCCGAATTCCCGGGCGCTCCAACAGATGATAGAATTCCCAGGACCAGACTTCTCTGTTAACCGTGGACTCCACACAGCTACCCGTTGCCTGACCGTCCTCCCCGGAAAACCGAGAGCAGCCAGCCCACCACCCTCAGCTCCCGGGAGCCTTTTCCCTCCCCCAAAAACTAAGTGATCAACTTCCTTTGTCCGGGTTAAGCACCCCTTAACTATTAATATTTAGTCTCCTATCAACTTATGGGGGGGGAAATTCCACAGGAAAACTTAACCCCCAACACACCCACTTCTGGGGAATCCACCGAGGGCCTGAGGGAGTGGCCACGCACACATAGCCACGACCCCAGGTCACGAGCTCATCGGGACCTTTGGTTTCCCAAGTTTCTGGATCCCTAATCATGACAGGTGGACGCTGAGACAATTTGAACTGATTGGCACTGTTAAAATGGCGTACCACTGGTGGATTCATGTTTTCAAATGAACAGTTCAGAAAATTGATGGTAAACATGGCTTTGCAGAGTTTCTCATGTGGAGACATCCACACAGTTGTACTACTCTGTCTTGCCAGGACCTGTTTGAGTGTCTGATGTGGTCGTTCAACAACAGCTTGACCTGTGGGGGAGTGGGAGATGCCAGTTTTATGTTCCACTCCCCACTGCTGGAAAAACTCCAGGAACTCCTTGGACACGTACGCTGGGCCATTATCAGTTTTGATTTCTTTTGGAATCCCCAACACTGAAAAAGCTTGCACTAGGTGTTTCTTGGCATGTTCAGTCTTTTCCCCTGCATGGGCAGAGGCATACACTGTGCTTGAATGTGTGTCAATGCTTACATGAACATATTTGAGGCGTCCAAAACTAGGAATGTGCGTGATGTCTGTCTGCCATACCTCACAACTGCCAAGGCCCCGGGGGTTAACTCCCATACCCATCGATGGCATCGCTTGGACCTGGCAGTTGGGACAGGTGGCCACAATGGCTCGAGCCTGGCTCCGTGTTAGCTGGAACTGACGGATCAGGCCTGGCACATTCTGATGGTATTGTTGGTGACTCAGCTTTGCCTGTTGGAAGATATCAGGGAGATGTGCTTTTTCAACTGGTGCAGCAAGGGAATCTGCCTGACAATTCCCCTCTTTAATTTCACCTGGCAAATCAGTGTGTGATCTTACATGCATCACATAGAACGGATGTTCTCGATGAGAAATTAAATAAATTAGCTTTGAAAGCAATCTGAAGAGATGTTCATTGTCAATTTCTTTGAGCACAGCCTGCTCTGCTCTGGACACTACCCCCGCCATGTAAGCAGAGTCTGTTACCAAATTAATTGGTTCCAAGAACTTCTCAAAGGCTCTTACCACTGCGGCTAGTTCAGCCACTTGGGGGGATTCCTCCACAAACTCCACATCAGCTTCCCAACGCTGAGTCTGAGGATTTCTCCAAGTCATCATCGACTTGTGGGAAGCCCCAGATGCATCCGTGAACACTGAGAGAGCCTTGAGTGGTCTCCGACTCCTCACGAGGAATGAGGTGAAATTCCTCATTGAGCAACTTGCGAGATGGGGCAAGGACTGATATTAGTCCCGTGTAGCTGTCCAGAGATAATTGTAAGGCAAGCCAGGCAGTAAGCAGAGAACACTGAGTGACAGGGGAGTGCACTGCTCTCTCTTCAAGAGCAAGCTTCTCGCTGTCTGCAGCTCTGCCGTGGAAACAGAGCAAGTAGCTCTCTGCGCCTGTGCTGCTCTTGCTGCTGCAGACATGGAAATCACACACCGGATGGCCTACAGCTTCTCCAGCACTGGAATTTGCCGGAAAGTTGCTGCACTAGCCTGTTGGCTTGCTGGAACAAGTGAAACCCAACAGGGCTTGTCAGGCATGCCAGGCGGCAAGCAGAGCACACTGAGCGAGCGAGGAGTGCACTGCTCACTCTGCAAAAGCAAGCTTCTCTCTGTCTGCAGCTCTGCCATGGAAACAGAGTATCTAGTTATCTGTGCCTATGCTCTTGCTGCTGCAGACATGGAAATCACACACCGCATCGCCTACAGCTCCTCCAACACTGGAAGTAGCAGGAAAGATGCTGCACTGGCCTGTTTCCTTGAGGGAACTAGTGAAAAATAACAGGGCTTGTGAAGAAAGCCAGGCGAAAAGCAGAGCACACCGAGCGAGACGGGAGTGCACTGCTCTCTCCGGGAGACCAAGCTTCTTGCTGTCTACAGCTCTGCCGTGGAAACAGCGCAAGTAGCTATCTGCGCCTGTGTTCTTGCTGCTGCAGACATTTAAATCACACACCGGATGGCCTGGAGCTTCTCCAGCACTGGAAGTAGCAGGAAAGTTGCTGCACCAGCCTGTTTGCCTGCTGGAACAAGTGAAACCTAAGAAGGGCTTGTCAGCCAAGCCAGGCAGTAAGCAGAGCACACCAAGCAAGCGGGGAGTGCACTGCTCTCTCCAGGAGAGCAAGCTCCTAGCGGTCTACAGCGCTTCCATGGAAACAGAGCAGGTAGCAATCTGCACCCCTGCTCTTGCTTGTGCAGGCATGGAATTTACATTCCAGATGGCCTGCATCTCCTCCAGCACTGGAAGGAGCACGAAAGTTGTAGCACTAGCCTGTTTGCTTGCTGGAACAAGTGAAAGTTAACAGGCCTTGTCTGGCAAGCTAGGTGGCAAGCAGAGCACACTGAGCGAGTGGGGAGTGCAGTGGTTTCTCTGAGAGAGCAAGCTTCTCGCTGTGTACAGGTCTGCTGTGGAAACAGAGCAAGTATCAATCTGACCCTTTGCCCTTGCTGCTGCAGACATGGAAATCACACTCCGGAACTCCTGCAGCTCTTCCAACACTGGACATAGCAGGAAAGTGGCTGCACTAGCCTTTTTGCTTGCTGGAACAAATGAAACCTCACAGGCCTTGTCAGGCAAGCCAGGTGGCAGGCAGAGTATACCCAGCGAGGGGGGAGTGCACTGCTCTCTCCGGGTGAGAAAGCATCTCGTTATCTACAGCTCTGCTGTCGAAACAGAGTGATTAGCTATCTGCCCCGGTACTCTCGCTGCTGCAGACATGGAAATCACTCAACAGATCGCCTTCAGCTCCTCCAGCACTGGAAGTAGCAGGAAAGTGGCTGCACTAGCCTGTTTGATTGCTGGAACACGTGAAACCTAACAGGCCTTGTCAGGCAAGCCAGGTGGCAAGCAGAGCACACCAAGTGATCAGGGAGCGCAATGCTCTCGCCAGGTGAGAAAGCGTCTCGCTGTGTACAGGTCTGCTGTGGAAACAGAGGAAGTAGCTTTCTGCCCCTGTTCCCTTGCTGCTGCAGACATGGAAATCGCACACCGGATGGCCTGCTGCTCCTCCATCACTGGAAGTAGCAGGAAAGTGGCTGCACTAGCTTGATTGCTTCCTGGAAGGAGTGAAACATAACAGGCCTTGTCAGGTAAGCCAGGTGGCAAGCAGAGCACACTGAGCGAGTGGGGAGTTCGCTACTCTTTCCGGGTGGGAAAGCGTCTTGCTCTGTACCCGTAGAAACGGAGTGAGTAGCTATCTGCGCGTGTGCTCTTGGTGCTGCAGACATGGAAATCACTCAGCGGATGGCCTTCAGCTCCTCCAGCACTGGAAGTAGCAGGAAAGTTGCTGCTCTATCCAGTTTGCCTGCCGGAACAAGTGAAACCTAACAGGCCTTGTCAGGCAAGCCAGGTGGCAAGCAGAGCCCACCGAGCGAGGGGGGAGTGCACTGCTCTCTCTGGGTGACAAAGGGTCTCACTGTCAACAGCTCTGCCATGCAAACAGAGTATGTACCTATCTGTGCCTGTGCTCTTGCTGCTGCAGACATGGGAATCACACACCGGATGGCCTGCAGCTCCTCCAGCACTGGAAGTAGCAAGAAAGTTGCTGCACCAGCCTGTTTGCTTGCAGGAACAAGTCAAACATCACGGGTCTTGTCAAGCAAGCCCGGCGGCGAGCAGAGCACACCGAGTGAGCGGGGAGTGCACTGCTCTCGCTGGGTGAAGAAAGCGTCTCAATGTGTACAGGTCTGCCCTGGAAACAGAGCAAATACTTATCTGCACCAGTGCTCTTGCTGCTGCAGACATGGAAATCGCACACTGGGTCACTTACAGCTCCTAAAGTACAGGAAATAGCAGGAAAATCTGCACTAGCCTGTTTGCTTGCTGGAACAAATGAAACCTAATAGGCCGCGTCAGTCAAGCCAGGCAGCAAGCAGAGAACACCGAGCGAGTGGGGACTGCACTGCTCTCTCCAGTAGAGCAAGCTTCTCCCTGTCTACAGCTCTGGCGTGGAAACAGAGCAAGTAGCTATCTGCGCCTGTGCCTTGCTGCTGCAGACATGGAAATCACATACCGGATGGCCGTCATCTCCTCCAGCACTGGAAGTAGCAGGAAAGCTGCTGCACTAGCCTGTTTGCTTGCTGGAACAAGTCAAACTTAACAGGCCCTGTCCGGCAAACCAGGCGGCAAGCAGAGTACACCGAGCGAGCGGGGAGTGCACTGCTCTCACCGGGTAAGAAAGCGTCTCGCTGTGTACAGGTCTGCTGTGGAAACAGAGCAAGTAGCTATCTGCGCCTGTGTTCTTGCTGCTGCAGACATGGAAATCACTTAACGGATTGACTGCAGCTCCTCCAGCACTGGAAGTAGCAGGAAATTTTCTGCACTCTCCTGTGTGCTTGCTGGAACAAATGAAACCTAACAGCCCTTGTCAGGCAAACCATGGTGGCAAGCAGAGCACACCGAGCGAGCGGGGAGTGCACTGCTCTCTCCGGGAGAGCAAGCTCCTCACTGTCTACAGCTCTGTCATGGAAACAGATCAGGTAGCAATCTGCACCCCTGATTTTGATAGTGCAGGCATGGAATTCACACACCGGATGACCTGCAGCTCCTCCAGCACTGGAAGTATCAGGAAAGCTGCTGCACAAGCCTATTTGCTTGCTGGAACAAGTGAAACCTGACAGGCCTTGTCAGTCAAGCCAGGCAGCAAGCAGAGCACACTGAGCGAGCAGGGACTGCACTGCTCTCGCCAGATGAGAAAGCGTCTCGCTGTGTACAGGTCTGCTGTGGAAACAGAGCAAATAGCTATCTGTGCCTGTGCTCTTGCTCCTGCAGACATGGAAATCACACACCGGATGGCCTGCAGCTCCACCAGCACTGGAAGAGGGAGGAATGTTGCGGCACTAGCCTGTCACAATGAGCGAGTGGGGAGTGCACTGCTCTCTCCGGGAGACCAGGCTTCTCGCTGTCTACAGCTCTTCCGTGGAAACAGAGCAAGTAGCTATCTGCGCCTGTGCTGCTCTTGCTGCTGCAGACATGGAAATCGCACACCGGATGGCCTGCAGCTCCACCAGCACTGGAAGTAGCAGGAAAGCTGCTGCACTAGCCTGTTTGCTTGCTGGAACAAGTGAAACCTGACTGGCCTCGTCAGGCAAGCCAGGTGTAAAGGATAGCACTCCGAGCAAGCGGGGAGTGCACTGGTCTCTCCAGTAGAGCAAGCTTCTCGCTATCTACAGCTCTGCCATGCAAACAGAGCAAGTAGCAATCTGCGCCTGTGCTCTTGCTCCTGCAGACATGGAAATCACACACCGGATTGCCTGCAGCTCCTCCGACACTGGAAGTAGCAGGAAAGTGGCTGCACTAGCCTGTTTGCTTGCTGGAACAAGTGAAACCTAACAGGCCTTGTCAGGTAAGCCAGGTGGCAAGCAGAGCACACCGAGCGAGCGGGGAATGCACTGCTCTCTCTGGGTGAGAAAGCTTCTCACTGTTGACAGCTCTGCCATGCAAACAGAGCAAGTAGCTATCTGCGCCTGTGCTCTCACTGCTGCAGACATGGAAATCACACACCGGATCGACTGCAGCTCCTCCAGCACTGGAAGTAGAAGAAAAGTTGCTGCTCCAGCCTGTTTGCTTGCTGGAACTAGTGAAACCTTAGCGGGCTTCTCAGGCAAGTCAGGTGGCAAGCAGAGCACACCAAGTGAGTGGGTAGTGCACTGCTCGCTCTGCAATAGCAAGCTTCTCGCTGTCTACAGCTCAGCCATGGAAACAGAGCAAGTAGCTCTCTGCGCCTGTGGTCTTGCTGCTGCAGACATGGGAATCACACACCGGATGGCCTGCAGCTCCTCCAGCACTGGAAGTAGCAAAAAAGTTGCTGCACTAGCCTGTTTGCTTGATGGAACATGGCAGAACTTACATGGGATTTACTCAGAGCAAACCGACATTCGCAAGCATACACAGCAAGAGCTGTGTGCACCGTTCTCTCTGCAATACTGAGCTTGTACATCTTTACAGTTCTAACATGGAAATAGAGCAAGTAGTAATCAGCCCCCATGCTCTGGTTGCTGCTGTTGTGGAAAACACACCGTGTATCATCCGAATCTCAGCAAGTTCTGGAAAGAGCAGAAAAGTTCTGCAGTAGCATATTTGCTTGCTGGAACAAGTGAAAATGAATTTGAGTTGTACACAGAGCAAACCAGCATTCACAAGCATACACATCGAGAGCTATGTGCACTGTTCTCTCTGCAAAACAGAGCTTGTCCTTCTTTTTGGCTCTTACATGGAAGGAGAGCAGATAGAAATCATCCCCATGCTCTGGTTGCTGCAGACATGGAAAACACACACCGGATCACCTGCAGCACCTATTGCACTGGATGGAGCAGGAAAGTTGCTGAACAAGCCTGTTTCTTGCTGGAACAAGCGATAACAAATATTCGTTGAACACAGAGCAAACCGACATTCACAAGCATACACAGCAAGAGCTGTGTGCACTGTTTTCCCTGCAAAACAGAGCTTGTACTTCTTTAGAGCTCTAACATGGAAATTATGCAACTACCTATCAGCACCTGTGCTCCTGCTGCGGCAGACATGGAAAACACACACCACATCATGTGGCAAAAGGCAGAGTCTGCTCTTTCTCCGGGAGGGAATCAGGGCTTTATTTGGGTTCCTGCCCCAGCAGAGTCTGGAGCCCAGTAGCTAGCTCCTTCCCTGTCCCCCTCCTGACCAAAAGAGACTTCCCCGCCCTCTCTCAGGGCTTTTACCCAGGGGGGAAGGGATTAGAGGCATGGACAAACCACTACCCAATCAGGGACAAGGTAGGAGTGGAACAGAGTTGGGTTACATTCAAGTGTGGCATGCTGGGCACTGCCTCGCATGGACAAACCAAGTGAATCAGTTTCCAAGGGGAACAGGGGATACAGAAGAAAAAATTACAAAACCCAATATAAAAATGAAACACAATATAAAATCAATTAGTGCGCTACAACAGCATCACCTGCAGCTCCTCCAGCACTGGAAGTAGCAGGAAAGTGTCTGAAGAAGCCTGTTTGTTGCTGGAACAAGTGTTAACAAATATTGGTAGGACACAGGGCAAACCAACATTCACAAGCATGCACTGCGAGAGCTGTATGCACTGTTCTCTCTGCAAAACAGAGCTTGTAATTCTTTACAGCCCTGACACGGAAAGACGGCAAATAGACATCAGCCCCCATGCTCTGGTTGCTGCAGACATAGAACACACTGCATCAGAATCACATCAATTTCTGGAAATAGTAGGAAAGTTCCACCTGTACCATTTTTGCTTGCTGGAACAAGTGAAAATGAACATGGAATTTGTTCTGATCAAACTGACTAGCACAAGAATAAATAGTGTGAGCTGAGTGCACTGTTCTCTCTGCAAAAGAGAGCTTGTACTCCTTTACAACTTTTACACAGAGAGAAACTAGCCATCAGCACCCATGCTGTGGTTGCTGCACACATGGAAAACACAAAATATATCATCAGAATCTCATCCAGTTCTGGAAATAGCAGAAAAGTTGCTGCAGTAGCATATTTACTTGCTGGAACAAGTGAAAACGAACATGGAATTTGCACTGAGCAAACCGTCAAGCACAAGGATACAAAGCAAGAGCTGTGTGCACTGTTCTCTCTGTAAAACAGAGCTTGTACTTCTTTACAGCTCTGTCATGCAAAAAAAGACACTACCTATCAGCGCCTGTGCTCTTGCTGCTGCATGCATGGAAAACACACACTGGATCACCTGCAGCTCCTCCAGTGCTGGAAGTTGCATGAAAGTTGCTTCACTAGCCTGTTTGCTGGCTGGAACAACTGAAAACCGACATTCTTGTGAGTTGAGCAAGCTGGCAAGCACAGCACACAGAGCGAGCAGTGAGCACAAAGTTCTCTCCGCAAAACAAAGCTTGTCCCGATTGACAACTTTGCCGGGGAAATAGAGCAACTAGCTATCAGTGCCAGTTTTCTTGCTGCTGCAGACATGGAAAACACACACCGCATCACCTGCAGCTCCTCCAGAACTCTGAGTCATTGAAAATCGATATAATCACGGACAAAGACCCTCTAACTAAATAAAGTTATAAAGTGATATGTTTCTTCATCAGTGGGCAGCATGGGAGTCATCTCCGAAAGGCGTGGCCACCCCGAACAAGGCTCTTTGCTCTGTTTTTATTTTTATGATCTTACATACAATACATATGCATAACCCCATTACCTCCCATCCCTGTTCTCTATTACAATGAGGCTATTAGTCCTTCACGCGTACGCAGTTCTCTTAAATTGGGTCAGTGGTCTCAAATTGGGTCGGTAGTCTCAAAGGATGAAGTCAGGAGAGTCTTCATCAGGTCTCTGTGACCCTCTGGCACGATCCAAGGTCCTCTGCTTCATGATTGATTGATATGAAGTCAAGGTGCTGGCCATTGTTCTCACTGGTTTTGACTTATTAAAGAAATATGGGTATTGATCTAGTATCAATACCCAACTGTGACGGACAAAACCTCTCTAACAGTTTAAAGTTAGAAAGTGTATGTTCATTACAGCCAGGCAGTACTCGGGATAGCTCCCTAATATGCACTGCGAAATTCACAGGTAATTACAAAGCCTTTTATTTACAAAAGTGTTGAATACCCAAAATACAAATACATATTCATACCCCTGTCACCTCCCATTTCTCACTTGGTATGCTAATTGGCAAAAAGGCTATTAAGCATGCGTGCTTTGTTTCTTAAAATGAGTCGGGGGTCTATTTTGGGGAGGAGTCACCCAAAATGAGGAAGTAAGATGAGTCTTCCTCTTCCTGACCTTTCTACCTTTTCAATGCATTCGTGACAAATGAATCCTTGGTAGAACTTATAGTTTCCTGTGTTCAATGGGTCCTTTAAGCAGGAAGTCTGCAATTATGTCCTATTTACCACATTTTGTTTTTCATTACAAGCACAGCTACATAAACATAAACCTGACAAGCAATGAGTTACTAAATCTGGGATATCTTATCTAAGATCCGGCTTCTGTTATCTGTGAACAAAGCTTACCTATCTACTTCAGCTATTTCAGCAACTTATTATCTTAACTTTCCTAAAAATCCCTAATTCTTCAAATTTAATGTCTCATTCCCCATTTCTTCTTTGAAATGAGTAAATTCTTTTACTCAGTATTACAGTCTTCCTCATGTCTCCAAGCCGTGCAGCTAGTGTCTCTCAAGACCAAGCCATACGCGTTTGACAGTGATGTTAAAGCTGCCACTCGTCGTAGCATCCTCCAATTCCATACAAGTATTACAACAGATAACACTCAACTTATGCTGACCAAAAAAAGCAACACAACTATAGGGTGGATTAAGGCATTCAGTATATCGGTTGCTGTCGGTGACCACCTAAAAGGCACATCCCACTAATGAGACAAATATTCCTCAAGCCTTTTAAAAACCCTTTTGATGGTCTCTGTGTCATGGTGTATCGTAATTAATGTCTTTTTCCCTCCATCTCTAATTTCTTTTAAGATTTCTCTCAATTTGTGATGTTTCAACAATTGAGCAACTAAAGTCAAATTCATTCTTATGAGCACAGGCAGTATCTTCTGCACAGTGGCTAAGTTGGCCTTTTTATATTGATGTGATATTACAAGTGCCTGATAGGAAAAATCACATCTCTTAATTCTAAAAAAATTGCAAACACACAAATTGAATTGAGTCTCATTCACAATTTGGTTGTCTATCTTTATCATGGGGCATGCTGTCCTAAGACAGACACAACCTTGTCCTACACACACAAGTGAAGTTGTCTGTTTGCCCGGATGCATTTACTACAATAGTTACAACTTTCCACATAATGTCCATAAAAATTATTAGTCCATTTATTTGTTGTTCTGAATGAGCTTCAGCTTCAGTTCATTATCGCCTGGTGTGACCTTCCAAATTCCCTCTGGGCTTTCTTCACTCGGGAGTGATGGATCCAGGCCTTCTGTTCTTTGATCTTGATTGCAGTGAAGGTAGTGAGGAGCACCTGGAATGGTCCTTCCTACTGTGGTTCCATGGTTTTTTGGGAAAAAGACTTAACATACACCTAATCCCCAGGCTGTACATCATGTACTGGCCCATCTAGTCCTCTGTTTTGAGTTACAACCACATATTTGCAACGGTACTTTGGTCATCTCTTGGGCCTCAGCTGTCCTGGCAGGAAAGGCTTCTGGCCATCCTGAAAAGGTGTCAGTTAATACCACTAGGTAACGATACCCTCCCTTCCTGGGCAGTTCTGTAAAATCAATTTGCCATTGTTGCCCAGGTCCACAACCTTTCCCAATTTGTCCCACTTTAGGCTTTGGGGTAATTTTAGGGTTAGTTCGGAGGCAAAGACTACACTGACAAGTTACTTGTATCACTGTGCCCTGCAGTTTCCTGGCCATGATTCTTTCTTTCAAATGGTTATACAGGGCATCTATTCCCCAGTGTGTTTTCTCATGTTCCCTCTGTACTAATGACCACAACAAATAGGAGGGTATTACAAGTTGCCCTTCTTCTGTTACAGCCCATCCCTCCTGGTTATAGCTTGCCTTTTCTACCTTGATAAGTTTCTTATCTTTCTTACTGTACATTGGCTTACCTTCAATAGAAATTTTTCCACCTGGAATCAATGCTGCCTCAACAGCCTTATCAGGTACCTCACCTTTTGCTGCATCTTTTGCCTTTCTGTCCACCAGCATATTCCTTTCTTCCAATTCAGAGCTCACTTTTTTGGTGTGCCTTTATGTGCATTATGGCAACTCTCTCAGGTAGCTGTATGGCATCTAATAGCCTCAGTATCTCTTGTGCATGTTTAATACTCTTGCCTTGTGAATTCAGCAGTCCTCTTTCCTTCCAGATGTCTCTGTGAGCATGAACCACTCCAAATACATACCTTGAGTCTATGTAGATGTTGATGGTCCAGACTCTATTACCTCTTGGCTTGTGGTAACTGCATACCCAGCATGTCTTCTTCCACTGATGACATAGCTGCTTCCATCAGTAAACCAGGTCTCAGCATCCTCAAGCGGAGTGTCCCTCAGATCTGGGCGGCTGGAGTAGGTGGCTTCAATGGTCTCCAGGCACTCATGGATGACTGGTTCTCCCATACTCCCACTGAGGAAGGAAGCTGGGTTCACAATGTTAGTTACCATGATTTCAACCTCACCTTGTTCAGAAATCTCATTGGGGAGAGCCAATGTCCCCCTTTTGCCTCAAGGACTGTAGACATTGTGTGAGATACTAGCACAGTCATCTTCTGGCCTAGGGTGAATTTGCGTGCTTCTTGGATGTTTATTGTTACTGCTGCAACTGCTCTGAGGCACCCTGGCCATCCTTTAGCTGCTGTGTCCAGTTGTTTGGAAAGATAGGCCACTGCCCTCCGGAACGGGCCTAAAGTTCTGTGCTAATATCCCCAAGGCAATCCCCTGTTTCTCATGAGAAAACAGGAAAAATGGTTTACTCACATCTGAAAGTCCTAGGGCTGGAGCTGACATAAGGGCCTTCTTTAGTTGGTCGAAGGCTCGAGTTGCATCTTTTGTCCACTGGAGATCTCTGCTCCCTTCTGTGATCAAGGCATACAGAAGTTTAACAAGCAACCCATAGTTATAAATCCACAGTCTGCACCACCCTGTCATGCCTAAAAAGGTTCTTAGTTCTTTCACTGTCTGAGGTTTTGGGGTCTGGCATATTGCTTCCTTGCGATCCTGCCCCATTGTCCTTTGTCCAGCACTCACTTCATAACCCAGGTAAATAACTGTTTGCCTCACTATTTGGGCTTTCTTCTGGGATACTCGATACTCTGCATGCCTAGAAAGTTTAGGAGGCTTACCATCCAGTCCACGCAATTCTCCTGGGTCCAAGTGGCTATTAAGAGATCGTCCACATACTGGAGTAACTGTCCTCCTGGTGGAGCTCCCTAAGACTTTAAATCCTTTGCAAGCTGCTCCCCAAATATAGTGGGGGGAGTTCTTGTACTCCTGCGGTAACATACACCACATGAGCTGAGTTTTTCTTCCAATTTTAGGGCTTTCCCACTCGAATGCAAAAAATTTCTGGCTGGCATCATGGAGAGGGAGACAAAAGAAAACATCCTTTAGATCTAGAACAGTAAACCAAATTAGTTCAGGTGTTAAACGGGTGTTGAGGTGTGTCCGATTCTGTTCCGCTCCGGGTGGGAGCAGACCCCCAGCTAGCTCGAGTCAACACAGACACAAAGTTTCCAGTTCGTATCGGCTTCTCGGCTCAGCAGCCAGACCCCATGAATCGAGACAGTCAACAGCAGCAGAAGAGAAAAGGCCGGCTCTCAGCTTAGCAGGTTAAAGATGTTTATTAGCAGGGAGCTCCGAGCTCTGAGGCGAGCGGCTGAGAGCTTCGAGAGCTGAGAGGCTGAGAGAGCTGAGAGCTGAGAGACCTTCTTCCTCCCTCCTACCCCCTATATGCAGGGGAGGGGTCCCAGGGAGGATACAACAAGAAAACAAATCAGGGGATACAGGGTGTGCCCACCCCCAAGCCTTGGACCAACCACCTCCAGAGGAAAAGAATTCCCCCCAGGCTACCTATCACCTGAAGCCCTCTCCCTGAGATTCCGCAATCTGGGAGGGACCCCTGGAGTGATAGACAGGCTGCCCCAGAGAAAGGCGGGGCAGGGGCAGAGGGGATGTTACATATCATGTGAGGGGTGGGATGATTGACACAAAACACCTTATTATACAGACAACACAAAAGGGATACAGAATTGGGGATACAGTGAAATGAAATATAACATAAACTTTTTACAAAAACCTAATAAAACAGTTCTGCACCACCACATCTCCTCCTTTTTTGTTTTAATAACAGGAGGAGGGCTGGAACGGAGGAGGATGATATTCGAAGTCCGGGTAACTCTCAGTGAGCCATTCTGGCTGAGTGGGCCACTCTATCTGAGGTTCCTCCTCTGGGTGTCTTCTGTCTTCTGGGTCTTCCTCCAGTTCCATGTCTTCCTCCCATCCAGGAAAAGATGATACAGCAACTTGGTTCACAGAGGGGGCATGTGTGGTGCTAGAAATTAATCTACTTAACATTTTTTGATGATACCAAAGCCAATTAAAATTAACAGAATAACAAACAAAAATAACAAAACTGATTTCAAAATTGAACCCACCCAGCCCGAAATTCCCCAGTCCCCAAAAAATCCATTCAGCCAGTCACCAGTCTCTCTTTTGATGTCATTCACTACATCCCGGATGCTCTGGCTGGCTTTGTGGCCTGCCCCATTGCCCTGGTGGCTTTGGGCAGGGGCACCAACCATCCGGAGACAGGTGCAGCGAGACTGGCAAGCAGGAGGATGCTGAGGAGCAGGTGGAACTTCCTCAGCCCGGGGGACTGGCGCTGGACAGGTTCTGTCAGAACTAAAAAAACTAAAACAAACAATCAGCATTCGAGCAGACGTCATTCAGGAAAGGGAAAATATCCTGGGAAAAATCTTCCCTCCTTTTCCTCCTAAAAGCTGCCTGAGTAAGCTGTGGCAGTTTCTTTTTCTCCCCTGAGACCTTCGGGACATAGGACCTCACCCATTTTGATGGTAACTATCTCGGCCCCGTGGGGGTGGACACGCAAGAGTACCCACGACCCCACGTGACTAAATCATGAGGTCCCTCTGTCCTTCCAGTCTCAGGATCCCGGAGCATGACTGGCGGCCTCTCTTTGATGTTTAGCTGAGGGCTTGCCCCGAAATGACGAACGATCGGAGGGTTTAAAAACTCAAAGGTGCTGTTTAAAAAATTCAAAGTGATTAGAGCCCTGGCCAATCGGGTCTGTGGTGTTTCTGTTTTCAACACCGGTTGTTGTTGGTTGAGGACCCTTTTGATTTCCCTGTGGGTCCTCTCCACTACAGCTTGGCCTGTCGGGGAATGAGGGATGCCAGTTTTATGACCCACTCCCCATTGTTGCAGGAAGCTGCAGAATTCCTTGGAACGGTACGCTGGGCCATTATCAGTTTTTAATTCTTTTGGGATGCCCATGAAGGAGAAAGCCTGGATGAGGTGTTTAATTGCATCCGAGGTCTTCTCCCCTGCGTGGGTGGAAGCGAAAACTGCACCGGAGAAAGTGTCCACCTACACGTGCACATATTTTGATCGGCCGAATTGGGGGATATGTGTCACGTCAGTCTGCCACAGCTCACAGCTGTTCAGACCTCTGGGGTTCACTCCAGCACTTAAGGTGGGGAGTGCATGTTGGTTACATGAGGGACACGTAGCCACAATTGCCTTAGCCTGTTCCCCGGTGATGTGAAACCGGCGAACAAGGCCAGGCGCATTCTGATGGTGAAGCTGATGGCTGAGCTTTGCCTGCTCAAAAATGCGTGGCAATGGGGCCATCACTGCAGGAGCAGCAAGAGCATCAGCCCTTCTGTTCCCCTCAGCTATGAAACCCGGCAAATCGGTGTGTGATCTCGTACGCATCACAAAAAATGGCTGCTCTCTGTGGGAGACAAGTTTAACAAGCTTAGAAGGCAGCTCAAACAGTGCTGTGTTAGACACTTCCTGCAGCATGGCGTGATCTGCCCTCGATACCACCCCCGCTACATAAGCGGAGTCCGTTACTAAATTGAAGGGTTAGGGGAACCTTTCGAAAGCCCTGACGACAGCGGCCAACTCAGCAACCTGAGGTGATCCCTCCACCTCGGCAACATCTGCCTCCCACTGCTGAGTCTGAGGGTCCTTCCAAGTCATAACTGACTTGTGGGACTTTCCAGACGCGTCTGTGAAAACTGTCAGGGCCTCTAAAGGCTTCCTGCTCTGAACATCTTTCAAATTCAGTGTGAATTTGGCATCCTGATTAAAAATTTTGTGGGCTGGCCGATGAATTGAGATTTGCCCAGTGAAGGAATCTAGAGCAAACTGCAGTGCTTCATTTTCCTGAAGCAGGTGTTCTAACATTGCCTTTGTAAATTGGCCCGATCTTAATCCAATTGGAATGTGAATGCATTCAAAATCACACCCTGCCAATTCCCTGATCCGGACTCTGGCTTTTCGGATCAGTTCAGCCACCAGTTCTTGTGGACGTGTCATTCTCTTGGACCTTTGATGGCTGAGAAAGACCCATGCTATGATTAGAAGCGGGTCTTCTCTGCCCTGGTCCTTTTTGATGTTATTTCTCCATTGGAAAATGACTCCATGGAGGTGTGGCAATTTCCCCATTATTATGAATTTGAAAGGCAGGTCTGGATCACACCTGTGGGCCTGCCGAGTGGACATGAGATGCTGTACCTTTCCCAGCGCCTCCTTCGCTTCCGGCGTTAGTTCCCTGGGAGAACTCAGCTCCTCTCCCCCTTTCAATAAATTGAAAAGAGGGGCTAGGTCCTCGGTTCTGAGGCCTAGCCAGGGTCTCACCCAATTCAATGCCCCACACATTTGATGGACATCTGCAAGGGTCTGAATTTTGGCATTGATTTCCAATTTTTGCGGCACAATGGTCCGCTTGCCACATTCCAACCCAAGGTACCTCCAGGGTGGCATCCTTTGAACCTTGTCTTCCTGCAGCTCGAACCCTGCAACAAACAATGCATTAATTGTCAGGTCAAGCGCGAGGGACAAGACATCATCGGTGGGGGCACACACAAGCACATCATCCATATAATGATGGATGATTGCTTTCTCTGCGGCTACGCGGACCAGGGACAGCAAGGAAGCCACATACCACTGGCAGATGACAGGTGACACTTTCATCCCTTGGGGAAGAACCCTCCAATGGTAGCGTTTCCTCGGGGCCTCTCGGTTAACGGTGGGAACCGAGAATGCAAAACATGGTGCGTCGTCAGGGTGTAGGGGAATATGGAAGAAACAATGTTTTATATCTATAACAGCCAATTTCCAATTTTGTGGGAGCATGATCAGGGTAAGCATCCCAGGTTGAAGAGAGCCCATGTCTTCTATCACGTTCTTAATTTGTCTGAGATCCTGGAGGAGTCTCCACTTGTCCTTCCCTGGCTTCCGTATAACAAAAACCAGTGAATTCCAAGGCCTCGTGGTCTCTACAATGTGACCCTTAGCTAACTGCTCCTCCACGAGCTCTTTGAGCGCCTTCAATTTCTGTTTTGAAAGCGGCCACTGTTCAACCCACACTGGTGCATCTGTTTTTGCAATTCAGCTTGTGGGTAGGGCGCTCCTCAGCGACCGCCACCCAAAAATCCTGTGGGGGGTCTAGGATGTCAATCGTGACTCCCCACTGGGCCATCAGGTCTCTCCCCAACAAGGGTTCCCTATAATCCAAAACAAAAGGGCGTAAACTGGCCAACTGCCCTTTTGGCCCCTTAATTTGAACCCCACTCTTTGATTGTTTGGCCAATTGCATTCCCCCTATTCCTTGCACGTGTCCTGCCACATTTTCCAAGGCCCAATGTGACGGCCAGTGCTTAGCTGTGATTACAGTCACGCCTGCGCCCGTGTCGAGCAGGCCTGTGATGTTAATGGCCTCATCACCCACCTGTAACTCACATCCCACCTGGGGTTTCACTTCTGTGATGTTGTTCACGGGACAAGCTGTTGGTATGTTGTTTTCTTCCAGGCGTTCCCAGGTGGGTATGATCTGGGCAACTATCTGCCCTTTAGGTAGGAATGTTGGTGGGTGAGTGCAGCGTAGCCAGAGAACAAACTTTCCAGGATTGTTATCAAGGGTTCCTGGAAGGATTTAGATCTCTTTTGGGGTGTGTTTTCAGTCCCCCACAACGATGAGCTTACCTTTGACCCTTGGCCAGGTACCCTGCTCACTGTTGTCAACTGACACAAAATTCCAGTCGTCGTCTTTCAGGTGCAAACCCTCCGTGGGCTGCAACCTGTAGGGGGTATACTTAGAATTGATTGTCAAAATCGGTTGTGCTATGTCATGATCTGTGTAAGTCATTTCCAGTATGTTATGTTTGCTGCCACCCTGAATGGGGCAAGGCAGCTTCTCCTTCTTTTTCCCTTGGCTCCCTTTCCCCTCCCCCCCTGCCCGGTCCACCCCATTTTTTTCCTCACGCAGGGCGGACCTGCGCTCTTTCACCAGTTTTTTTGTGAGGGTTTAAACCCTCTCCCTTTTTCCCCTTCCTCTCCCCCTTTTTTGTTTTTGAGGTCCTCTAATTCTTTCTTGAGGGGGCATTTGGAAACCCAATGCCCCAAATTCCCCCACAAAAAACACTTCTGGGAGCTTTGCGCAGAATGCTTCTTCCAGGTGTTCAGTGTTTTTCGGGAATCTTCAGCTTCCATGGCTGCAACTTGATGAGGTTTTGGGCCATGGACCTGTAGAGAAGCTCATACAAGGCACCTCTACCTGACATACCTGAAGCATGTCTGGTAAGGTTGGTTTGGGGTTTAGGGGTAAACTTAAAATCGCAGCACGACATAAATCATTTGCATTTGAAAACGCAATCTCCGTTAAAATGTGTTCCCGAGCCATTTCATTTTTGACCCGAGCTTCAATAGCTCGGGACAGCCTTTCCAAAAAATCTGTGAAAGTCTCACTTTGGCCTTGCCTAATTTTCGAATATGAAATCGCAGGACCTTGTGTTTGCATGCTGAAGAATGCAGTCAGGGCTGTCTCTCACTACATGGAGGCACTGGACAGGAAGGACCACTTGGTCAGTGGCTTCTGCCCACTGCCCCTCACCAGCCAGGTGGTCGAGAGTGAGAGGGTTTCCCTGAGCATCCACTCTAGTGCTAACATGGTTGAGGAGCCCTGGTAAGGCATCCTGGAGCAGCTGTTTCCAAGCTGTGACCCATAGGATGTACTCTGTTGGGTTCAGCAAGCAAGAAAACAGGTACTTTAAATCAGCAGGCACCACCTCCTCTGCAGAGAGATCTGCTCTGAGGAGCCCCCTGAAATATGGCCCATCTCGGCCATATATTCTGTGAGCTTTGCAGATCTCTTTGATGGTGGCTCGGGGAAATGGGTGATACTCTGCCCTGTTGTTACCACCGTGGGCATTGCGGAAGGTAACAGGGGCAAGGGTAGGAATGGAGCAGGGACCAGCAGCTCTATCTGCCCCTGTTCCCTGCTCAGGCACTTCCGGGTTTGAGGGAGCTGGGACGCCTGTGCCCTGAGGCACTTGGTTGCCTGGCAACCGAGTCTCTGCAGGGGGCGCGGTTTGCCCGGGGGGTGACGTTATCGAGGAGTGGGGGGGTGGGGGGGATCCTGGGGGAGCGAGCTCGCGTCCCGGCGGCGCGGGACCGGGCTGCTCCGGGGCGGCGGCTGCGGGGGGAAAGGGGTGCTGCAGTGCGCACGCGCAGCCACAGGAGATTGGGGGGGGGCAGCGCCGCGGCTGCACGCAGGACGGGGACGCACGGGGCGGGGACGGGGCCACATGGCAGGCACTCGACGTCACAGGGGTAAGGTGGGGCGGGGGCGGACGGGGCCGCACCATGTGGGCACCACGTGACCGGGGTAGGGAGGGGTGGGCGGCGCTGAGGGGGCGGGGGAATCCTCTGTCATGCGGTCTCCGCCATCTTGGGAACTGCTAGAGGACCACGTGGCTTCCCCCCCCACAGAAAAACGAACGTGGCATTTTTCAACCGGGGAAAGTGGGGAGGGAGGGTCGTCCCATGCAGCATGGCCAGTGCTGCCTGAGATTTCCCTCCCGGCCCCACCGGGCCAGCACGGGCGTGGAGGCTGGGGCGCCCCGGAGGCAGAGCGGGTGGGCGGGACACCTGCCGCTTTCCCGGGGACACGGGGACCGGGGAAAAGAGGCGGGGGGAGGAGGGGGAGGAGGGGGAGGAGGGGGAGAACACGTTTCTCGGCTGGGCTCTTTCTGCATTCCCTTTTGAAATTGAACTGCCGAATTAACCTTTGTTGCCACAATAAAATACTTTGTAGCGTTTTTGTCCCCAGTTTGATTCAACCTAATTAATTCCTTTTCTACAGTGCCACAGAAATCTGCGCTGTAGACTCTGTCAGGAGAGACATGGGGAAAATGCACATGAACCCAGAGAACAAAACTTCTTAACTCGCCTTTTGAGATTTTCAATTTGGCCTCGTTAACAACCGAAGCATAGTTATAATACAACCTTTTCTGAGCAACCGTTAGCTTTCCACCCATGTTTTGATACTAAGTTGCTTTTGAACCCAAACCCAGATGAAAAGCACTCCCCCCCCTTGGACCCCGTTCGCTCAAAATCACAGGAGGTTTAACCCTTTAGCTGCGCAGCTATTTTTGGAGGACTTTTTCCTCCCCAATGGCTTCCCTCTCCCTCGGGGGAACCCTAAAACCAGTAAGTATGTCCCGTTGTGGTATACTTACCTGTTCCTGTGCCTGGGGGGTGCGTGGGTCTGGATGTTCTGCTGCAAGAAGGACTCCGGTCGGGGCCCGAAGCTCCCCTTCTTTCCCCTGGAACTTGCCTTGTTTAAAAGTCAATTTCACAGGGGTCCGTGACACCCAGAGACTGTTCTTCGGGCTAAATCAGCCCCAGTCCGTTCGCAGGGTCTGCCTCGTCTTCGGGGGGCCTCTGCGTTGGCGCCAGACGCTCTGTCTCCGTGGAGCCGTGCCCCACATGGTCCAAGCTGCTTCTGCCGGTGTGGTCTGCCCCACGTTGGAGCGCCACCCTTTGTGTCCGGTTCTGTCCCGCTCCGGGCGGTAGCTGACCTCCTGCTAGCTCGATTCAACACAGACACAAAATGTTTCCAGTGCGTCTTGGCTTCTTGGCTCAGCAGCTAGACTCAATTTATCGAGACAGTCAACAGCAGCAGAAGAGAAAAGGCTGGCTCTCAGCTTAGCAGGTTAAAAGGTGTTTATTAGCAGGGAGCTCCGAGCTCCGAGGCGAGCGGCTGAGAGAGGAGTGTAGCGAGCTCCAAGGCTGAGAGAGCTTTTTTCCTCCCTCCTACCCCCTATAAGCGGGGGAGGGGTTCCAGGGAGGATACAACAAGACAACAAATCAGGGGATTCAGGGGGTAACAAGGTGTGCCCACCCCCAAGCCTTGGACCATCCACCTCCAGAGGAAAAGAATTCCCCCCAGGCTACCTATCCCCTGAAGCCCTCTCCCTGAGATTTCGCAATCCAGGAGGGACCCCTGGAGTGATAGACAAGCTGCCCCAGAGAAAGGGGGGGGCAGGGGCAGAGGGGATGTTACATGTCATGTGAGGGGTGGGATGATTGACACAAAACACCTTATCATACAGGCAACACAAAAGGGATACAGAATTGGGGATACAGTGAAATGAACCATAACATAAACTTCTTACAAAAACCTAATAAAACAGTTCTGCACCACCACACTTTAAGTGCCAGGGTATATACAACTATATTAGTACAAATAAAGCAGAAGTTAGACAGGAGGGAACTCTCCCACAAGCTATGGGCACCAGTGTCTTGTCTTCTGCTGCTCATCACAGCAACTGATTTGAGAGAAGTGAGCAGGAGAAAATTACCTGTGATGATAAATTATGAAAGCTGACTCTGGGTTCATGTTGTGAACTCTGCTGAAATGCTGTGCTTTGCCACGAATGCTGCTATGGCCATTAAGGTTCTGTGCCTGTTTTTGGCAAGTCCTGGAGTCTGGTGGTTTATCTGTGTTGGGGGTATGGCTGGGAGCTGCACAGCATTCAGGAATGGAGTTTTGACCAAGTCCTGCTGCCTTCAGCAAGAGCAGGCATGCCCCAAGAACAGGCAGCGGTGCCAAGGTGTGTTTGCACTCCCTGCCTTTAATAGCAATGGGTGCAGCTTGTTTTCAAAATCACTTATGTGCTTGTTTTCTTTACTATTTTTAGTAGCTTGTAAAATGTTTACAGCCAATAATTTGAACAAACAATGTCATGGAGGATAACCTAAATCTTGGCAGTGCTATTGGCTGGACACAAACATCTCTCATAAAATAAATGCTTTGGATAAGTTTTTTTGCATGCTGGAGGTGGAAAGGGCATCCCTCTTCCCTCCCAAATGCCTCTGTCACACTCACTGAACTACTCCAAAACTGACCTCTTCCATCATAGACGATCTGTTCAATGGGACAAGATACTCTCAGAGTATCTGATGGGCCCTGTCTGGGTTGCCCTTGTGTTCACTGCTGTGCTACTGTGGAGTGAAAAAGCAGCACTTTCCCCAGACTTGCTTAGTTCTTCCACATGAAATCATGGCTCCAGCAGGGAGAGTGAAACACTGACCAAAGTCTTGCCTTTGCAAACCTGGTGTTTTGGCCAAGAGGGAGAACTGCCAGCATTTTCAGACACCCACTGCCAGAACTGATCATGCTTCAGAGGTACATGAGAGTGCTAAGACCCAGAACTGACCCAGCAAGAACCATGGATGCTGGATGGGAATAGGACTCTGCCTCGGCCTTCAACCTTCAAGGTCACTGCTCAGAACTATCATTACCATTCGGGATGGCTCAAATAACGATACGTAGAACTCTGGTTTCTTTGGAGGGCATTATAGCAAAAGTTTATTGAAAGACAAGGCCTTTTATATGGTATTTTGGTACAATGAATATTATTGGACGTTTAGAACCTACACCTCCTTGTAAGCCTCTTTACCAGTAAACAACTTGGAAAAACACCAGGTGTCAGGAAGAGGATATCTACAAGGATTGTTTTGGGTTCCTCCTTATGATTTTCCAGGCCCAAGTGAGAGAGTTATATACTTGGCTTTTGCCACAGGCTTCAAGCTACTGACTGGAGCCTAAAAATCTATTTTCTGACCACTGCCAGTTCCCACATACAACTGCTCCCTTCCCTGAGTCCCCAGAAAGGATGCAAGCAATCATCTTTCTCTGATGGAGTGCTCTGGGGCTGGGAAAGGGTGAGGTAGATTCTCCAATCTTACTTGCAGGACTGAGCAATGAATCCCTGAAGAAACCCTTAAACAAACAAGCAAATGCCAGAAGGAGGAATGCTTAGAAAAGTTTATGGAATGCTGGGGGAAACCAGCAGCAGGCAGGATGGTTTTGGAGAGTGTGTGCAGAAGGCCTGTTGTTTGTCACAACACACCCCAGAATCACAGAATATTCTGAGTTGGAAGGGACTCACAAGGATCATCAAGTCCAGCTCTTCCAGCCCATGCAGGGATCAAACCTGCAATCCTGGCATTATTAGCACCATGCTCCATCCAACTAAGCTAATCTCAGGGTCTGGCATGATGAAAATCATTGCCCTGGCATGACGTGATGGATCCCCAACTCCTGCTGCCAGCCCTGGGACCAGGGAGTCAGGGGATCCTGCTGTCAATCAACACCGAACACAGCCACAGTGATCTGTGTTGGGTTATGCATCCTGGGGAGCGCATTTAAAAAAGATTTTTTCCCCTCTTGCTTTCTCCAAAAGGAACAAATCAAGCTCATGAATACAGTTTGCATCTGGACCTCACATTACTTTGAGCCTTTGACAGGCTGGAAAGGGTTAGCCTCAAGGGGTGGCTCTGACAGCCTGCTGGCACAGTCAGATAGGCTGCTTGTTTGGAATATTCCATCCCTGACAATAGCAGCACTTCCCTGCAAAATCCAAGACCTAGGACTTGGAGTACATGGATCCTTTTCTTTTTATTTGTACAGTTGATCAGAAGGTGCTATTTGAATTGTGTGTGGTGGTGGTTTGGGTGGTTTGGGTTTTTTCGGGATTGGTTTCTTTTTTTTTTTTTTTTTTTTTTTAACACTGCTGGTGACCTTTTGACCTCTTTAGGTGCATAGGCTTGAGGATAGAAAGACAAACCTAAGGACTGTATGTGAGCTAGCAGCAAATTTCTTGCTCCTCTTGAACTGTGAATTTTTTTAGCCGGTATAAAAGGCATAATTAAAATTCTTCCCCAAATTCAACCCCTAGAAACCTCAAGCTTCTACTAATTTAAAATCAAACAGGTTTTGTGTTGAAAACTTGCAGCTTTTGTGACTTTGCAGCCAGATGAGCAATGAAAAAGCTCTGCCCTGTGCTGCTGGGCTCTGTTGCAGCAGATCCATATGCTGGATTTACCAACCTGGCTGAGGACAACACATCCCACAAACTCAGGGGGCATTAGCTCAACTGCAGCACTACATGGCACAAGGTTGTTTTGTGCATGGACAACTCGGGCATGTTTCACAACCCTACAAGATGCTCAGAAATAGTGAGAGGAAGAAAAAAATGGTGGGGGAAATAGAAGAGAGAGGTATTTGTACATTAGTGAGAGGAAGCTTTGCAGTGAGAACTTGGGATCAAGTAAGGAATCAGATGCACAGCATTGGCAGGGGGAAGAATGGGAGCAGGATTTGTCAAAGGGCAGCCTGAGCTATGACCCCCATTGCACTGGGTGCATCAGAGCCATTTCTTGTCTGCTGAAGTTTCAGTTTTGTAGGCAAAACAGAATAAACATAGTCAGTATCTGTAAGGATCAAATGTGTGGAAAGGAAAACTTATGCATAAGTCTAAACAATTAGTGTTATTTTTGAAAAATAAACATTCTTGTGCATTTTTTCCTTCCCTAGGTGTTTGCTGAGGAATGGAGGAAAACTTTTTACCGATTGTTTGTGTGCAACTAGCAGCAAGGACTCCTGGCTGAGGGTGTCCTGGCACATCTTATTACCAAAAAAAAAAGAATAAATATAGTTTAGAGTGAATGCTGACATCTCAGGTCACTCACCAGTGGGCCAGCAGTCCTGCAGATCCCAGGCAGGGTGCGTATAGGGGAAATTGGTGGCAAAAGGTACAGCTCTTCTCCTTTGCAGGAGGATTCATGACTTTCTCTTCCAGTGTTTGCTCCAAGCACAGGCACTGTGTGCTTGCAGCCTGACAGTCTTGAGCATCGACTGCTTTTTCATCGTCATTGAAGCAGTAAATCACTGCACTGTGGTAAATAGAAATGCTGTGTGGAATTTCCTTTCTTTAAATAACTCAGTCTCCTTTTAGCACAGAAAATGCTAAGAACTGGACATTGAATTATGAGGCAGATAAAGACAAAAGCTGCCAAGGACTCTTCTCTCTGCCTTGAATGTAGCACTCACCTCCAGGGGATGGATGTATGAGTTTGCTGATAAGCTTTTTCAACACTCTCTGAAGCTTCTTCTGGTCAAAGACATAGATGGGCTATGGTGAAACTGGTGAGACTTCTCCACAGCCTGCTCAGCCCTTAGTTCCCCTGAAGATGCTGTTACAAGGCTGTTTTCCCTGTTCCAGCTCTCCTCTGGGTCACTCCAGTATAAACAGAGCTGGTGACAGCTGTTGTTTCTGGTGTGCTGCACAGCCCTGGAGCATGGGCAGGCTCTGGGGTTTCCCCAAGCCCCCACAGGTGGATACACCTCACTCCAAGGCTGTGCTGGTATTCAAAGGATGGGATGTGCTTGGGTCCAGCGCTGGCTTGTGATTGAGAGCCAGTCAGCAGCACCTGGCTGGGGCAAAGGGACACGTCACTGGCAGGGACTCTGGTTGCTTTCTGTCTGGCACATGAAGCCTTGCTGGGGAGCACAGCACATGTGCCCCCAGTAGATGGGCAGTTGTTGCAGAGGAGATCACACTCAGGCATCAGGGAAAAATGTTTAAGCCTATGGGTGCTTCCTTTGCCCCTGTTCTTATCCTCCCCTTGGAGCTTCTTCCAGGGAGAGGAGGCTGGGGCCAGGCACAGCATGTGATGGAAGGAAGGAGCACATGTAAAAACTGTGTTGTGTGAATGGGAGTTGGCATGAGCTTGTTTTGGCCATGTCCTACCCCAGTGCAGCCTCAGAACCAAGCCTGCTCTCAGCCACGTGGATTTGTCCTGCTGCCCTCTGTCTCAGCAGTGTGCATGTCCATGCAAGGAACAGGGCAGTGGCTTCCCCATTCTAATTGGGAGATGGGATCAGCATCCTTACACAGGCAACGCTGTTGTGAATGCAGTGTTCCTCTACTTTCTGTCTCTCTGCATTCACATTATAGTCAATTCCGCCAGGACTAATAGCCTATTTCATTCTCAAATGTGTTAGCCAGTGCTAGGACTCCACAGACTGCATGGGAATCCCCCTGCCCTCAGAGATGCACAAATCCTTTCTTGGAGGCTCCCACATGCTGTGTGTGCATGTGGAGGGCAGAAAGGGTCTGTGTGTGGGTGTATCCTCCTGGCCCAAGAGCTGCAGTAGAAAACCACAGGGATATTTTTGTGAATTTCCTTTTCCTTGCTTACTTAATTTCCTTTATCTTTCTTTCTTTTCTTTTTTGTATCTTTACAGTTTGAGAACCTCCCTTTCATACTGGCTGTCTTGCTGCTTTCTCCTGATTTACTGCATGTGCTCACATGGCCTTTGAAAGGGAGGTTCTCAAACTGTTTTGCTTCCAAAAGGAAAAGAAGCTGGCAGGCATTCATATTTCAGTTCTTGAGTTATGTATGTTAAAGTCTCCCAGTGGGAAAAGGGAAGATATGTGTCATGGGTTAGTACAGTTTGGTTTTTTATTTATAGAAGAATGTAGAATAATTCTCCAGGTCAGGACCGGGGAATTGCTTTTGAAAAGACAGGGACCTATCAGAGGGTTAGTTGGAATATTGGCATCTGTTTTGACCACTAAAAATGTCAATTGGGACTTTGGGAAGTATCCATATAAAAAACCCTGATTTCCTGCAGGTCAGCCCTTTTTCCCTTTGGCCATAGAGAGACAGGTAACATTGAGTTGGGCCTACTGCTCCCCCCTGCCTTTGGGGGGGATCTGACCTGAGGTCTAGCTGGATTTCATTGGCTCCCGGGTCAGGGGGGGAAGGAGAGGTTGCTGCTTTACAACAACTACTTTCTCTAAACTTCCCTGGAGCAGGGAGAGATCTCTGCCGGGCCCCTGATAAGAGCTATGGGCACCTTTTAAGCTGAGGCCACCCCAATTTACACCGAGGGGTGGGCTGAGAAAGCATTTATGATCTTGCCTGGTTTTGTGATTCCAGACTGCCTGGGTGCTCTGATCTCTGCTGTTTCTGTGTGAGTGCTTCCTCCCTCACTAGTGTGGCCTTGAACATCTAATACCACAAGCTACAGAGGGAGAGACAAAGACTCCGAGCAGATTTAACCCTTTCCTGGCAACATGAAGCTTCCAGAGCTTGGTCCTTTTCTGAGAGAGTAAGAAAGGACAGAGTAAACACAAAGAAAAAAACCAACATGAAGTCAGTAGAGCAAGAGTAAAAAGACTATTAGGACAGAGGGTTGAAGAGTTGGTTGTTCCATTCTTACTTGAGCCATGGAAATGAACTCTATATTTAGATCATTCCTTTAAATCATGGGAAAGATATGCATTTGGGGAGATGATTGTTTTGATTTGTGTGTGGATTTGAGCAAAGATGTTTGTGATGGACTAAGTAATATCCTATAAGATGCTTGAAAAGAGATAGAGATGAGAAGCTTTCTGCACCAGTGAAGAAGTGAGAAGATATCTCTGTACCTTGAGATGAAGAATCCTTTGCTTTAGAGTTATTCATCTTTAAAAGGTGACACCCCAGTATGCAAAAGTCTAAGACCCATGACCCATAAGCAGCTTAGGGACCTGCTAATGAGAGGAGTCACAAAAGGAGGTTTCTCCGGGCGGTTGTTTTTGTGACAGTTAAAAAACCCACAAGAGAACTGTTCTAAGTTGTCAGTGGGATCCATGACTCTAAGAGAGACTCTTCCCCTAAAGAATTGATGAAAGACTATTATCAAATAATGAAACTGACTGAAAATTACAAGTTTTGTCTCTTTATGTTGTTTTGGAGGAAAGTTAACAGTTTGTAAGGGGAGGGAAGAGTGTTTTTGGAGTTTCATTCTGTTTTGTTTTACTTTTTTTTCCCAACTTTCTTTTTCTATTCTTTTAGGGTGTTAATAAAACTATTTGTTCATTTTTAAGGCTGAGCCTTCTTTGTTTTTCTCCTAGTCTCTCTCCCACAGAAAGAGTAAGTACTAAGACCAGAATTTAGTGAACGTGAAACCACTACAATATGAGAGAGCAGATTGCTGGTGGCAATATTCACCAGAAGGAAAACGGAAAAAAAGAGCACCGAATTCTAGAGCTGCATCCAGACGAATGTGAGGTTTGAGAGGTAGGTTTTCTATCTGCTGTTAGAACATAATTTCCATTGATTCAATTCAATTTGTGCTGGAATGTCTTGTGCCTGCAGTAAGAATAGGAATGAGTAGCTCAGAGCAGATTCTAAGGTACCAGTTGTTCATGATCAGAGTGGGGGAGTGTGTTTGCCAATGAAACCTTGTTCTCTGTAATGCAGTACAAGTAATTATGGTGTGGTCCCTCTGCTAGGAGTCAGTGAGGTGTGTAATGCTTTTTGACTAGTTCTGAGACTTCAGCTTCTATATGTTAAAGTGAAGGGCTCAGGACATAAGAGTTAAGGGTGAAATGGGACTCCAGACCATCTCTGAATATTTGTATTCCCAAACAAAGCTTTCATTTGGTTTAGGACCTGTTTGAATACAGAACATGGGCTTATGATGAAGTATTTGTGACTTTAAATACCAGTACTGCAGAAATTCCCCTGCTGAATTTTCATTGTTGAGACAATATATTTGAAATTAAATTTTTGTCAGTATATACAATGTATATTTTGCATTGAGCAAATGATAAGCTACTGTACATTAAACTGTTGATACAGAACAATATGTTTGAAATGATCAGTTGTATTCCGTTAAATGAGAGATCATTACCCAAATCTGTTGTCTTAGTGAAAATTTCTGTTCTTTTTAGGGCTCCTTGAGAATTCTTAAATGCCTGACTGGTTCCACAAAAACTTAATTAAAAATTAATTGCCTCTTTCTAGTATATAAAATAAAATACTTGAGTATGATATGTTCTTCATTGACTTAGAAAATCTTAAAGTTTGCAAAATGTTCTGTTCAGAGTGCAGACACAAGCTGTTGAAATGCAACAGACAGACCTGTCAATTAACTCACTTATTTTAGCTGTTTTATAGCTACATTTTCCCCTACTTAAATCCAGTCCTGATATTTCTAAACAAATGGTACATAGTACTGTTAAATCCAGTGCCTGCAAGGACTTATTTATTGCTTGTGTCTACATTAAAATTCTTTCTTTTACTGTTCTGATTAAAGCTGTCATGAGGGAAGAAGATGCAGATATGTTTCAGTGAATGACATTTTGCAAAGACCCTTCAGTGTCTTTGTGTCCAGTTCTGTGAATTGAAAAAAAATATAAAATCACAGCTTGCTTTCCTAGTAGGCCTGTTAAAAGGCTGCTTTCATGCCTGTGGAGTTCCAGGAGACTCTCAGGTGGAATGTACCTGATCTCCACTGTTGACTGTTGCCTTTTTATATTATTTTAACTGCTCAGAGTGCTGGAAATAGCATGAGAAACCTGAGAAAAGGGTCATGAGGAGCTTCAGCATGGCCTTTGGATCACAGAAGTTCCCAAAGTGTCTCCAGCTCCTGAATCCACAATCTTTCTGCTCTGCTGGCCACAGAAAGCACCATCTGTAATCACAGATAAACCCCAGCTGCTCTCTTCTCTTCCAGGCTGATTAAAAAGTGCTGGTGACCTTCCTAGGGCTAATTGTGTCCTGTCAGTGGGATGGAGGTAAGGAGTACAGCAGGGCTGCCTGGTATTTCAGCACTCAGCTTAGTGATATAACTTCAAATGGTTTTTATTTTATTGTGTCTGTGTGATTTCAGAGCTAAGACAGCTGCAGAGCGCATGTCTAACACACAGATTGTGTTCTGCAGGTGAGCGATGTGATAGGAAAGTGCTGCCAGCCCATGAATTTCCTGAAGAAACTCCCTTTCCACCAGGACTAACATGCAGAGCAACTGCTTCCTGGTTGTCACCACTAGGGAAAGTCTCCAAGTCCTGTCTACAGCACTGACAAACTCATTGGCTGTGTTGCACTCATCCCCTCCTGTTTGGGGTTAAGTCTTCCTGTGGAATTTTTCCCCCCCATAAGTTGCTAGGAGACTAAATATTGATAGTTAAATGGTGCTTGACCCAGACAAAAGGGAGTTGATCACTTAGTTTAGGGGGAAGGAAAGGCTCCAGGGAGCTGAGGGTGGTGGTGGAGGGGGGGGAGGTTGTTTTTTTTTTTTGCTCGGCTCTCAGTTTTCTGGGAGGAGGACGGTGGAGCAACGTGTGGCTGCGTTGGACTCCAAGGTTAACAGAGGGATTCGGTCCTGAGAATTTCTATCATCTGTTGGAGCGCCCAGGAATTCGGAGGTTTTTGGTTTTTTTGTCAGCCTTGCTGGATTTTGGGTCAGCCCGGGTCCAGCCACTGCGGGTTCTTCGGCACTGCTCGCTTCACCTGCCAGGACAACTCCCTGCCTGCTGAGGACAATCCACCACTTCCAGCCATCAGCACCGGAGTTTCCACCGTTTGCCCCTCAGGGTTCTTGGTTCTGTTTTACTATTATTATAATTGCTGTTGTTGTTTGTCTGTCCTGTTATATTTACTAGTAAAGGATGGTTATTCCTTTCCCCAGAGCTCTGACTGAAAAGTTTTTTTTTTAATCTTCCAAATTATAATAACACGGAGGGAAGGATTTGAATTCCCCATTCCTAGAGAGGCCTGCCTCTCCCTAGCAGATACCTGTCTTTTCAAACCAAGACACCTCCCTGCCCTCTTACCTCTTCAGATTATCAGTTTTCACTAATTCCAGCCCTCTTCTCTGTGGTTTTTGTTCTTGGCTTGGTTGGCAACAGTGTGGTGGTTGTGGTGCTTTGTCATCCCACTGGCCCCAAGACAGTCGCTAATATCTACATTTTCAACCTGGCCATGGCAGACCTGCTGTGCCTGGCCACCCCCCCCCCCCCCCCCTTCTGGGCCACCTACTGCACTCAGGGATACAACTGGCTCTTCGGGTATCTCATGTGCAAGATCACCAGTTCTGTCCTGTGTCTGAATATGTTTGCAAGTATTTTTTTCATTACGTGTATGAGTGTGGACCAGTACCATGCCATTGTCCATCCTATTCACTCCCAGAGGAGAACTCAACAACAAGCTTATTTTGTATCATTGGTTGTGTGGGGCCTTGCCTGTTTGCCCTCCCTCACAACTTTTTATTTCTGAGACACTTACTATGTTGAAAGCTTGGAGCTCAATGCTTTCCCCACAGAAAAGGGGCACATTTCGTATCTAAGGCTCTGTGCCTGGCACTAGGCTTCTGCCAGCAAAAATTATGAACAGCGCAGGATTTCTCCCTGATCCAAGCTGCCACAAGCTGGAAGCTGGGCTGCCCTTGGAGTGCCAAGCGCCTCCTCTGAACTGACATCAGGAACCTGAGGGGGTGAGTTTAGTCTCCCATGGAAAAGGGCTACCTGTCGTGTATAAGGCTCTGTGCCTGGAACTGGGCTTCTGCCCGCTAAAAATACAAGTGGTGTAGGATTTTCCCCAGATCGAAGCTGCCACAAATTGGAACTCTGGCTGCCTCTGGAGGGCCAAATGCCTCCTACAAAATGACATCAGGAACCTGG
>JANEHK010000076.1:2407849-2437782 GCA_025960845.1 Tachycineta bicolor | reverse complement strand
ATTGGCCAGGGCTCTAATCACTTTGAATTTTTTAAACAGCACCTTTGTGTTTTTAAACCCTCCGATCGTTCGTCATTTCGGGGCAAACCCTCAGCTAAACATCAAAGAGAGGCCGCCAGTCATGGTCCGGGACCCTGAGACTGGAAGGACAGAGGGACCTCATGATTTAGTCACGTGGGGTCGTGGGTACGCTTGCGTGTCCACCCCCACGGGGCCGAGATAGTTACCATCAAAATGGGTGAGGGCCTCTGTCCCGAAGGTCTCAGGGGAGAAAAAGAAACTGCCGCAGGTTACTCAGGCAGCTTTTAGGAGGAAAAGGAGGGAAGATTTTTCCCAGGATGGTTTCCCTTTCCTGAATGACATCTGCTCGAATGCTGATTGTTTGTTTTAGTTTTTTTAGTTCTGACAGAACCTGTCCAGCGCCAGTCCCCCGGGCTGAGGAAGTTCCACCTGCTCCTCAGCATCCTCCTGCTTGCCAGTCTCACTGCACCTGTCTCCGGATGGTTGGTGCCCCTGCCCAAAGCCACCAGGGCAATGGGGCAGGCCACAAAGCCAGCCAGAGCATCCGGGATGTAGTGAATGACATCAAGAGAGAGACTGGTGACTGGCTGAATGGATTGTTTGGGGACTGGGGAATTTCGGGCTGGGTGGGTTCAATTTTGAAATCAGTTTTGTTATTTTGTTTGTTATTCTGTTAATTTTAATTGGCTTTGGTATCATCAAAAAAATGTTAAGTAGATTAATTTCTAGCACCACACATGCCCCCTCTGTGAACCAAGTTGCTGTATCATCCGTGCCTGGATGGGAGGAGGACGTGGAACTGGAGGAAGACCCAGAAGACAGGAGACACCCAGAGGAAGAACCTCAGATGGAGTGGCCCACTCAGCCAGAATGGCTCACTGAGAGTTACCCGGACTTCGAATATCATCCTCCTCCGTTCCAGCCCTCCTCCTGTTATTAAAACAAAAAAGGGGGAGATGTGGTGGTGCAGAACTGTTTTATTAGGTTTTTGTAAGAAGTTTATGTTATGGTTCATTTCACTGTATCCCCAATTCTGTATCCCTTTTGTGTTGCCTGTATGATAAGGTGTTTTGTGTCAATCATCCCACCCCTCACATGACGTGTAACATCCCCTCTGCCCCTGCCCCCCCCTTTCTCTGGGGCAGCTTGTCTATCACTCCAGGGGTCCCTCCTGGATTGCGAAATCTCAGGGAGAGGGCTTCAGGTGATAGGTAGCCTGGGGGGAATTCTTTTCCTCTGGAGGTGGATGGTCCAAGGCTTGGGGGTGGGCACACCTTGTTACCCCCTGAATCCCCTGATTTGTTGTCTTGTTGCATCCTCCCTGGAACCCCTCCCCCGCTTATAGGGGGTAGGAGGGAGGAAAAAAGCTCTCTCAGCCTTGGAGCTCGCTACGCTCCTCTCTCAGCCGCTCGCCTCGGAGCTCGGAGCTCCCTGCTAATAAACACCTTTTAACCTGCTAAGCTGAGAGCCAGCCTTTTCTCTTCTGCTGCTGTTGACTGTCTCGATAAATTGAGTCTAGCTGCTGAGCCGAGAAGCCAAAACGCACTGGAAACATTTTGTGTCTGTGTTGAATCGAGCTAGCAGGAGGTCAGCTCCTGCCCGGAGCGGGAACAGAACCAGACACATTAAAGGATGTGGGAGTATGCTTTACATTTCTTTTTAGGGTCTCAAGGTGATATTTAGGAAGAGCTAGGACTCTGTGGAAAGTTTTATAGAGTTACAAAGCACCCAAAGGGTCTATTTCCCGAGATCTTTTAAAAATAAAAATCTTCTTCCCTTTGCTATTTTGACCTACAACCACTGCAAACAGCTTTCCCACTTTTTAAGTGTTTTTACTAGAAATTTCTCTTATGTTCCAAGAATACTAAGATACACACAAGAGAGTTCACCAGCTAGATAAAACTTTGGGGGTGTCAGATTATTCCTGACATTTGCGTATTCCACCGAATTGAATCAATCTTTTAACCAATGTAGCTATTAAGTGATTCTACTCATTCCATCTTTTCCCAACCAAAAGTTTAAAGAAAGCAAACCTTTCTCTTTTAACTTATTAGACCAGCAAGACCATCCCAAAGTAGATGTTCTGACTGTGTTGGAGTCCAGGGCATTCCTTTGGTTGCCCTGGAGGGTCAGGGACCTGGGCAGGGGGGTCTGGGACCCCAGCCCAGAGCTCAGAGAGACACTGGATTTGATTTTAGTCCATGGGAAAGGCTTCTTGCACTGCAGGAAGCATTGCAGGCCACAAGAGTGTGAAAAATAGTAGTTTAGTATATCACAGGGTGGAAAAAACAGTATATTTGGGTTTCTAGCATTGAAGTGAATGGGGCAAGATGGAGAATTTGGGGCGCTATCTCCTTCTTCTTCCTTCTTGTTCCCTCACTCCATTTCTGCAGTGATGTTGGCACAAAGTAGTTAGTGAGGATTGGGTCAGAGTAAAGATGACCTTTTTAGTAATAGTGATAGACATTGGTAAGAAATAGTAAATATCAAATACGTAGCAATTAGTATAAAAGATAAGGGACAACCCAGCACGGGGGGAGTCACCAGATGTCCAAGCCACGGCAAACATCTTTTGGACACTGAGAAAATTGTAAGATAAGAACTAATAAACGAAGCATGTAACCTTGAAGACTCCGTCTTTTCCTGCATTTGGCACAGAGCTTTGCAGAGGGCCAGGACTCTAAAACCACCTGAATGCTGGGGAATTTAGACTCCTGCAAAGGAGCCCCCGACATGACTGCTGCCTTGATCTTCTAAAGAATTCATCTCCTTAAAATCTACAGTATTAGGCAAGGCTCTTGACATCAGCTACAAACAATTTCTGAAGGGGATGTGCTGGGCTATAAATCCCAGATATCAGATAAATCAGTGACTGAAAAAGACAAAAACACAACCATGGTCATGTGGTAGGTGGAATACATTTTAACAGATGACCTGCAGTGGTCCAGCTTTTCCATTGAAGCCGGGTGGATGAGCCACCTCAACCAAAACACATGATGCACTCCTGTGGAGGTGGATGAGCCTCCCAGGCCTTTGCCCTGGAGGGATGTCCCTTGAATGGAATGTGATAGACTCATAACCCATCCCCAGGAGAGAGGACCTAGATGAGGCAGTTCTCTCTCAGGTCAAAACAAGGCACCCATGATGCTTTGATATACCTTCCCAAACCCATTGGTTCTTCCCCTTTTGGTACCAACCTTGCTTTCCCCCATAAATACCCCAGAGTTTACCTTGCTCAGGAGGGAGCTGCTGTCCCTGGCCACACTTTGCAGGATAATAAAAGCTATCCTGTGGAACTGCTACATGGTGCTTTTGTCTCTCTGTCCCTCGAGTCAGCCTGGGATAACCTCGCAAGGCAGAGCTGAAATCACTGATAAGAGCTGAAACCACTGCCAAGAGCTGAATCACTTGCAGCCCCTGGCTGCGCCTTGCTGAGGCTGCCCGCCGGCTGGAGTCTGCCTGAGACCCCCCGGAAAGGCTGTCTCTAGAAAGACCTCACTCTCTGGGAAGATAGCAGCTATCTGGGTCAGACTACAGACTCTATGGCTGTTCACACACTCCAGAAACCCTCCATGCAGATGGAGTGAGACAATCAAAATCCCTGCACGTGGAGCACAAAGACCTGAGCCTGGAAAAGAGAACCCAAGAGCAGGATGCTAATATTTGAACAGACCATAAAGGGAAAGTTTGTTTAAAAGGTAGGTAGAGAAAAAACTCATGTATCAGTTCTTCTCAAGGAGCGTGTCCTTACCTTGTCTCTGCAGTGCTTGGTGTGGCAATGACTGCAGTAGAGATGCTCAGGAAGCTGGAGCTGGACAGGCACTGCTGAGCACTTCTTGCACAGGAGCACTGAGCACTGCAGCACACACAGGACATTCCTGTGGCCACTCTCATGGACCAGAACTCAGCCCCCAGCAAAGGGTTAGCTCTCCAGAATGCTGAGTGTTGGCATACCACTGCATGGCTTCCACCCCAAGGGCAGCTGCAACCAGGGCTGCCCATTGGTAAGTTCAGGCAGCCACAGCCAAGATCCTGGCAAGGCAGCTGCCACCCCACCTCCATGCTTTGTGGAATCTTTACAGGGAGAAACTGGAATTGCCAAACCTGTGACAAAGTGTAAAAATCTGGTCACTTTGATACTTATGGGTTTCCTTGGCCTTATAGGCTCTAAAGCAAAGAAACATTCTCCAGCTGTGTGGTCCTGTTCCACCACAGTGTTTTAGTCCAGTTAAGCAACATCTGGCAGCAATGAGCTCCAAGAGCTACATGCTTTTGGTCTGAAAATTTCCAATATGAAATCAAGGAGTTACAGAGAGCACTGGGCTTAACTAAGAGCTAGAACATGGTAACACTGCTGGAATTACAACCAGAATTACAACCAGAAACAGAGCCTGTGTAGAATAAAAAGTTACAACCAGAAATAAAGCCTGTGTAGAATAAAAGGGACACCAGAGCAAAAGGTCCATCTTTTTCAGCCTGAGCTTCAAACTTCAGCTAAAGGCAAGAGCATTCCCAAGTACACAGTGCAGCTCACTTGTCCTGCACAGAGATCAACAGAAACCTGTCTCCTTCACAGGGTTGCACTGACAAAGTCACAGAGTGATGGATATTCCTAGCTGTGCTGCATCAGGAGGCAAGAGAAGCCATGAAGATCCCAGCAGCAGGACATCCCTCCAAGGTGATGTCCTCAAAGGAGCAGTCCCAGCTGAGCCAGGAATACAGAAAACAGATTCACCCACCAAAACCTTTGGCCTGACCTCATAAACAATCAGATGGGGTGAGCAGTGGATGTTTCCACCTTCCTCTGGGTCTCCCAGGACCAGCCCCTAGGCACGATGCCAGCACTGCTGCTCTTGGTGGAAACCAGATTTTGGGCCCCAGTAACACTGCACCAAAGCCTGTCTAACTAAATAAGTGATGTTTACAGATGGAAGATGGTCTCCATTACACAACATGATCATCCTGGCCAAGCTTCCAGGGATAAGCTGTTCTTCAGGGGTTTGTTGCTTGAAAAAATGAAGATGAAAACAGAACTAGCTGAAGCCAACATAGCAATTTAACAGCACAGGAAACCTAATCTGCTTCTGCTGAGAAAACAACAGAGCTGCAAACTTGTCCAGGTTACACTTACTGTTGGGCATACTGTATATTTGGGGGTTTAGCCACTGTCTGGACAGAGCTAGCAGAACAGGGGAGAGAAAGAAAACCCAGTCTTGTAAAACATGAAAAAAAGAAAAAAAGCTGAGACAGACCAAGAAATTAAGAACAAGAAAATGCACTGGAAGGCAGGGGGCTGACAAAAGGTGCTTCAAGCACATCAGAACACATGAGAACTCCAGCAGAGAGAAGTGGAAAAGAAAAATTAAAAGAGTGACAAAAAACAAGAGCAGCAATTGTGTCACTGGCTGGCCTAATGACACATCAGCTGCAAGCCCTGGGTCTGGTCCTCCTGCAGAATGATCAGTCTGGAGTTTGCTGATCCCTGGCTGTTGAGTTTATCAATCAGGCTCCTAAATGCACTTTCTCTTTGCACTGTGGATATAGGATAAAAAAACAAGGCAGGGACAAGGACACAGATTTTTAAGGACCCAAGTCCAGCTCCAGTTGCTCAGTGGCATCTTCAGACCTGCTGGAGACAGGCAGTGCCCTGGGAAGGACAGTGTGCTCTTGGGGTGCTCCATGTTTCAACCTTTCAACCATGGGGTTCATCTTTCACCACTCATAAATGGCTCAGGGCTTATCCCAAGAAGAGGCACTGCCAGGACACAGCACTCCCCTGCACTTTCCCAGCTGTCAGAGAACGTGAGGCTTGCACAGGTCCTGGAAGTCTCCCATCTTACTGCAGAGGAGTCACAGCTATCACCAAGGCTGTGCTCAGGGCTGTCACAGCTGCATTTCCCTGAGCCTGAGCCTGGGGCATCTGTCAATGTGTGCAGCCATGCTGGGGTGAGAGCCCTCACCTCACACTCGGATGGCAGAGCCACCTTCCACTGCCTTTGCTGAAGCTCTAGCTGGAGAAAATCACAAAAATTCCTTCCAGAACATGTTTATTGAACCAACTGCCAAGCAGACTCTGAGAATGGTGATAACCCATGAGCAGGGACCTCTTCCAGACAGCTGTCAGGGGAAGTCTGCTACCTGTTGCTGTCTGCAGAGGGCAGGAGGTGGGAAAAACCAATATCAGAGCATGATGCTGGGCTGAGAAGTCTCCCTGCCTCTCAGGGCAGTGATTAATTAGATTTCACATGCTTAAACATTTAACCCCATGGGGCTGCAGCAGGAAGAACCAGCTGATTTATTTTCACAGTGCACAGTCCAACTGACACTGCCATGCCCGCGGTTCACCTGCCCAAAAGGTATATGCTCTTTTTCTTGCCTCCTCCTCTACTGTCCATCAGATATTAGATGCTGTGGCTGATGTGTGGGTGGTCATGTTCTTTCTCATTATATTTATATTTACTTGTGCAGCAAAGGCTGGGCTGAGTCTGAATGTTTCCAATCCATGCCCAAGCATGTGCAAATGTACACCTGAAGAGACCATCCTCTGCAACAGAGCTGGACTGAAAACCCTACCTGGAGAAATAGCAGCATCCACCATCTCTCTAAACCTCTCCAACAATTATTTGCAGATTCTCTGTTATCCTGGTTTTTCTGAGTTTTTTTATTAAGCCTTTTGAATTTCATAATGGAGTCAGATCTTTTAGTTACTGTATAATATTAGAGCAGCTTTCTACCTTTCCCACAGATGTAACAAACAAATCCTTTGTTTTTCATTCTTTGTTCTTTGTTTGCATATTTCTAACCTGAAAAACAACTGTAACTGACAGTTGGTCTGGCCACTGAGGCTGAGGGATGGAAACCCCAAAAAGCCAATCTTCTGCTAGACCCACAAATGTATAAAAAGTAAAGAATAAACAAAGGGGCTCTCTTCCTCTCCCTCCTCTCTCCGCTCTCAGAGCAGTGAGCTGGGATCGGAAGGACCTCTGCCTTGCAAAGATCTCTTGTCTACGCGTGATTGCTTTGTGTGTCTCGGTGACAGATTCTCAACACCAACACCTTCAGAAACCTGACTTTCCTTCACAGCCTCTAGCTAGATGGGAACAATTTGACTTTCCTGACCCCGGGAACTTTCCATGCTCTCAGCAGACTGCAAGAGCTGCACCTCAGCAGGAACTCATGCCTCACCTACCTGCACGCAAACACTTTCAGAGGACTATTAAATCTCATCAGCCTGGATTTGTCCCACTGCAATATCTTCTAAATCCACCCACTTCTATTTTCACACTTGCCTTCTTTAGAAAGGCTTGATTTAGCCTCCAATAAAATGCGGTATGTCCCACAAGCCTTTAGGAACCTCTCCAGCCTGACGAGGCTGTCCCTGGAGGGCAATCCCATAGAAGCCATCAGCAGAGATTTCCTGAAGGACCTGGAAACCCTGTACGATCTGAATCTCAGGAAGAATCTGATATGGATCATTCAAAATGGAGCTTTTGCAAGCTTCTCAGATTGGGCACGTTAAATCTAGGACACAACTGCATCACTAATTTGCCTAATCAGATTTTTGAAGGATTGATCCAGCTCAAGAACATGCACATTGAAGCCAACAGAATCACTGCTGTCGACTGCACCTTCAGACAGCTGCTCAAATTGAGAAACTTGTACTTGAACAACAACCAGATCTCCTCGATCTCAGACTCCGCTTTTTTTATATCTAAACAAGTTGCACTTCTTTCACCTGAGCTGAAACAACCTCAGCTCCCTGCCCATGCACTTGTTCACTGAACTGACCAAACCGAAGTACGTATTCCTGTCCCCCAAACCCTGGAGGTGTGACTGCAGCATGCTCTGGTTCTGGCACTGGATGGCCATGCTCTGGGCTGTTATCAAGGGGCTGGACTGTGCCTTCCTGGGCGCTCTCAACACAACAGCACCTGAGCAGCCCGGCCCTGGGGACCTGGAGGACTGCACGGTGCCACTGGAGCTGGCCACTGAAGACAAGTACAAGGTGGCCAGTACCAGCATGGCTCCCAGACCCCCTACTCTGCCAGGCCAGCTCATCCTGCTGGCACTTGCATGCCACACATGGTACAATGAGAGGGGATGGGGCACCGTGGTGGCCACGTTTTAATGGTGTTTCAATTATAAAGTGGAGGCTACTTATTTATTTTCTTGAAATTTGTTTCTGAACAATGGTTTTAATGACAAGTGAATTTTATATGGAAATAAAGGGATTTTATTATATAGGAATAAATTATTTCATTCATGTGCAACACTCTAGTCTGAAATGCTAACGTCAAAATTCAATGCAAATGCTCACATTGGCAAGTTCAGGGCTGGGGCTTGTGCTGGCGATATGGGGCTGGGAAGCATGTTCTTGTCTGTCCTCCCTATTTCCCAACTGACCACAGCCAGGTGTGACCTCCCTGGGAGGGGCTGCCTTCCCCTGCCCAGCCCATACTGGTCATATTGTGAGTATTGCTGAAATAGGAATAAATTGCATGTTCTCCAGGACATCTGGAGTCCGTAGAAAAGGCCCAGTCCATCAGCATCACTGTGAGCATGTGGTACCTTCCCACAGTGGGCACAGGGGGATCTCTGCTGTTAAAATGTACAACAGTGCTGAAGGTGTGGGCAGAAACACCACCATGTAAAACATTTTATCACTCAGCTGTTCCTCACAGCACTGAACAGCTAACATTGACTCTGCATTTACCCCTGCAAAGAGGTCATTTATCTCAGGGATGGTCTGTACAAGTGTAATGGTTTTAATTTAATAAAACTGGGCAGAAAAATCAATTAATGTAGGCGTTTTTGTATTTATTTTCTTTTTGTGGGAGGGAGAGATTAGGAGAAAAAAAAACAAAAACAAAAACAAAAAAAACTAAAGCAAGCTTAAGCTTAAAATGAACAAAAATAGTTTTATTAACATACACTAAAAGAATGAAAGAAAAAAAAAAGAAAGTTGAGAAAAAGAAAACTTAAACTAAAACAGAATGACACTTTAAAACACGCTTCTCTCTTCTTACAAACTATAAAGTTTCTTATTGAACAAAATAGAAAGACACAACTTGGGATTTTCAGTCAGTTTCACTATTTAGACATAATCACTCATTACTTTAGGAGAAGAGTCTCTCTAAGATCTTTTTATGAAGACATTTGCCACAAGACAAAATAGTCCAGTGCTCCCAATGTCACACATCTGCTGCCACCCGCAGTTTTCATACACTGTGATGTTCTATCAGCAAAGCTTCTCAGTGTATCTGGGCTACTATTTACGAATACTTTTTCTAGTCTAATATCATCTTTGTCTTAAAGGCTGAGACCTCTTTTTAACCCAGGAGCGAGGGCTTTAAAGTTCCCAAATAAATCTCAATTACATCAGTTCTCAATTTTAATTAGAATAGTATTCTACCCAATAACACTAAGATGCTACAAAGAACAGTCCATTTCTCCATAATTTACCTTAGAGAAGTCTGGTTAAAAATGTCCACTTCTTCAATCCTATTCCAATATTATTAGTTCTTTCACTTCTAATCTAACTGGCTTCATTCGGTGTCTGTTCTACATACCCTCTGTTTTCTTTCTTCTTTCTCTCAAGGAAGAGTTGTGCTTTAAAAGTTCCATGTTGCTAGGAAAGAGTTAAATCCACCCAGGCTTGCAAGGGCCACGTGCAAGACCGAGGCCACATGAGCTGAAGAAAATGCAAAGCTGTGCTGATGGAGTAAGCTGATAGGTGTCTTTTTTTCCACCCCTCAGTCTTATCTAGGGCAGCTCGCTTGGAGTTGTTATGAAGCTGCAGGCTTTCTTTCTCTGCTGCCAGCGGCGATTAGGCTGGGCCATGCCTTGACCCTTTCTGCCGTGGTCCGAGCATGTGGCCAGCACTGCCAAACTGCAGCTGCCCCTCTCCCCCGCTGGCAAGCAGGGGAAAGGGGCTTAGTCGGCCCAGGCTCTCCCTGTGCGGGCAGCGGCCCTCAGAGGCCCAGCTGAGCCCAGCCCAGCTGCCCAGAGGGGCAGCAGGGCCCAACTTGGGCCTGGCCCGGCTGCCCATGATGTTACCTCATGGCTGATTCCAAAGCGAGAGAGGGGCCGATTAGCAGCAAATTAGTTTTAAATGTCCCCTCCAAAGTCACATCAATATTCCCCATTGGTCAACTTAGCTGTCAATATCCCGGCCAGCTTTTTGATAGGTCCCTGTCCTCTCCTCCTAAACCACTCCATGGTTAGGGCAGGGATAAACATCTCACATTTCTCTATAACCAGAAAACAAAATTGTGCCAACCCATGAAAACAAGTTGTCTCCCTGCATGCCATCAAGGAGCTCTGTCACAGCACAATTCCAGTGCTATACCCCCAGTCTGCCTCCCTTCAACTGCTGGAAGACACAGATCAACCTTCTCTGTTCTCCCAAATGGAATTATCCATTTGTGCAGGTATATTAAAAACCCTTATCCAATGTTTCCTTGGTGCTCGCAGAAGGAAGCAATGGAATGTGTGCCAGACATACCACATTTGTCTCTGTCCTTAGAGGAATTATCCCAAACTGATAAAAGGTAAAAGAGAAATAAACCCTTGTTTATGGCTGAAAACACAAACCAGCACAATTTGACATGGGAAACCTGCCATGGAGCGCAGAGCAGGACCAACCTTTGCTGTTACACCAGGGAAGGGATGAAGTGGGGCTTCACAACAAAACCACACATGCTGTATCCTCGTTATATATATGATTGGGTTTGTGTAAAGTATTTAACAGTCAATACAATAAAATTTTGCTTACATTGTTTGTGCTGTTTCACCATCCTCACCATCCTCACTTTCCTCAGCTTCATATACTTTGAGAAATAGTAGAAAAAAACTCCAGCTGGTTTCTTGCTTTTGCATTCCTCTCTATTAAGCTGCAATAGAAAAAGGCAGAAGCAAAAAAGCAAGTAAAGTCCATCTCATCAATTTCTTAAGTCCCTAAAAGATTAGATTTTTTCCATTGAATAATACAAATTGATGAATGTAGTGGTTTCACATTTGCCAATTTCTGTTTCCCAAATTATGTGTAGTGATTTGAGTGCCTACTAGAATTATTTACTCTTATTTCTGCTGTGAGATAGGATTAGGTGAGAAGCAAAGCAGGCTCAAAACTTAAAAGGGTATAAAGACAGGTTTATTAACAAAGCTACAAGAGAGAAAAAATTAATAAGAATCAGAATAAAACCTTCAAAACACTTCTCCTCTCCCCCAACAGCTTTTTTTCTTTCTCACAGACAACGTAAAGACAAAACTTGGAACTTTAGGTCAGTTTACCACATATAAAATAGTCTTTCATCAGTTCTTTTAGAGAGAGAAGTCTCTGTTAGTCTGCCATGGAAACTTTCTCACAAGACAAGAACAGTTTTCTTGTGGCTTTTAATTCTCACAAAAGCAGATGTCCTGGATTCTGCATTTGTGAAGTCTCTCCCATATTACGCAGCCTTTCCCACAGCTGCATATGGGTCATGGAAACTCCTGCGGTATCATTTTAAAGATGAATGGTTCCAAAAGCAAAGGATTTTCTTCATCTCTAGGAACAGAGATCTTTTATCTTTCTAGGGGCAGATCTTCATCTTCATCTCATCCTTCTCTGTTCAAGCTTCTTATAAGATCACAGCTACTTCAATATTTACTTAGTCCATCACAAATGCCTTTGCTTACATCTGCAATCTGAATTCTGGTATGTGACTTAAAGTTAATTTGTGTTAAGTATTGTAATATGTAATATAAAGTTAATTCGCTTTCGGTCTAAATTAAGCTCCGTTAAATATAAAGTGTATTTAGGGTTAAAAACTGAACTGTGAGAGCGGGACACGAAGGTTGAGAGGCAGGGAGAGTCCCTGCCGGAAAAGCCTCAAGACAACCATTAACTCAATGAATAGAAGAGATGGTGAAATAAACCGTGTCTCCCCCAGAGATAGACCTGCTAACGACCTAGTGATTAAGAGAAGATAGATATCTTATCTGTTCCAGCCCGGTTTAACATTTCCAAAACCTTCTCTGAACCCAGCAATCATGACATTGTTTTACTTCGAGCACCTATTCAACCGACTGGGGACCTGAACATGAATACCTAATGAAGCTATCAACAAGCAAGAGCGCTACGGTCGCCGTCCACTCTCAGCGAAAGACTGTATAAAATTCAGCAGCTCTGGGCACACTTTGTGAACAGAGTGGATACGGAGCGATAGAGTCCGTTTCTGCGTTCACCCAGCGCCGAAACCCTGGGGTTCGACGCTGTTCCTTTTAATTGTGGCTGTTAGAGACTGAATTTAAGTCTCGAAATAAAATTCTAAAATTTTATTTTACAGAATTGGGCTTGTTCATTCATTACAATCTGGTGACCCCAACATGATGGTCTGATTTTGGGACCCTCGGATCCCTGTCTCTGGCCAGGAGGTGCCCCGCTGATTTCAGCGGCCTGGCAGAGCCGGGCGACCTTGTGGAACCGAGCAAACCACACAACGAACTTAAGCCAAAAAGCCACACTTAAAAGGAGGATAGGCAAGATCAGAGCTCTTGGGGAACTCGGGGAACTTGGGGATACAGGGCTTCCACAGCTGCGGCGAAGACACAACTCGTAAAACTCTAAATGCACGAAGAATCCACACAAGAAAAGGATCGTAAGTATTGCGTGGTTGAGTGGGGGTGACCGAGCGTGTGAGTGAGACGTAATTTTATCACGAAGTGAGTGGGACCCCAAGATCGCAGTTCCACTTCCCCGCGAGGGGTGTGGTCGGTCGCGGGGGAAGTGAAATTTATGGGAGTAACAAACGCACCTCACACGTAAAACCCGAAACTTGGGGAGTTCGAGGGTCGGTCACAGGAAGGCTGAAAGGGAAGGGCACATCCTCAGGAGTTCCAGGACTGGTAAACCTTTCAGCCTATGACCAGGGAAGGGTCCGGGAGAAAAACAGGAAAAAGGAGAGCTCATCATCATCAGGGGAAAACCTGAGAGGGACCAATCACCCTTAGGGTTAGTAGCCGGTGACACCATAGAATGGGGCAAAAGAAGAGTAAAGCCCAGGAGAAATCCGCGGAGAAATCCGCAAAGGGAATAGCAAGGGACATTCCAGAGATTCCGTTTGAGAGTCCTTTGGGATGGATATTAGAACATTGGGAGGAATGCCCTGCACAGAGAAAGAAATCTAAAGAAAAAATGATACATTATTGCGTAGAGGTTTGGGGGAGGGTTGAAGTACGGGATCATGTAATATGGCCTGTCTTCGGAACATTTGAGAAGTGGATTTGTTATGCTTTAGTCAGCTACGTAAAAATGAAAAAGAAGAAGGGAGAATATGAATATGCTAGAATGTGGGAAAGAACAGATACTAAACTTTTTCCAGTGAGACTTAATAATCCCACTGGAACCTCGAGTGATAAATGGGAACCTTTAGACAATCTTCCCCCACCATACCTCATGCATCCCCCACAACCTGCACAGAACCCGGTTGCCCCTCAAGAACCCCCAGGGCCCGGGCTTCCACCTTTGCAGGGGGTCCCCGCACCATCACTGAGGGCTTCAGCACGTCCTCCGGGACTGCAGCTCCCGCAGACAGGGGTTCAGCCCCTGCCCTCTGGGCTCCCTCCCCCGCTAGAACCCATGCCGGTTCCCCAGCCTTTCTGGCAGGGTGCCCAGCCTCCCACGCCCCAAGCCCCACTTCTCGATCCCTCATCGCCTGAATTAGAATTGACCTCTTTCCTCAGCCCCACTTCACAGGCTCCTCAGGATCCACAAGAGGCTAGGTATACCCCACCCACCAGGAGAACCAGGAGGCAGCTAAAAAGGTTAAATGAAGTGGAAAGTGAGAATGAGGGGGAAAGAAATAAGCTTTTCCCTTTACGGGAAGTGCCTACTGCTCCAGGAATTATCAGATATGTAAACGTACTGATTAACACAAGTGATGTTAGAGCTTTCAAAAAGGAAATGGGTAAACTTATGGATGATCCCTTAGGGGTATCAGAAAGATTGGATAAGTTTTTAGGAACTAGCATATACTCATATGAGGACCTTACTGCAATATTAAGGTCACTATTTAACACTGAAGAAAGAGAAATGATAAGGCAAGCAGGAATGAGGGAGTGGGAATGCCAAAATCCCCAAAGCACCCCTGGGGATAAGAAATGGCCAAGCCAGGATCCCCAGTGGAACGCTCAGACAGAAGAAGGTAGGAGAAGTATGATTGATATGAGGAACATAATAATCCAAGGCATCAGGGGGGTGGTGCCCAGGGGAAACAAAATCTGAGTAAAGTATTTGGAGAATGTCAAGGGAAGGATGAAACCCTCACTGAATGGTTAGAAAGACTGAGAAAAAGCCTTCAGGTATACTCCGGGACAGACCCTGATTCCCCTGTGGGGGGATTTTTATTAAAAACACAATTTGTGGCAAAATCATGGGACGATATACGGAGGAAACTAGAAAAAATCGAGGGTTGGCAGGAAAAGGGTTTGCAGGAATTGTTGAGGGAAGCTCAGAAAGTATATATGAGGAGAGATGAGGAGAAACAGAAAATACAGGCAAAGGTATTGGTAGCAGCAGTAAGGGAAGCCCAAAAACAGGAACGTCCTCAAGATTTAGGGAAAACATTAAAAAGGGCCCCACAGGAAAAGCCAGCACCCCCTCAGAGGAGGACCCCTAATAATCAAGGGGAAGGACCCGAGTGCTTCTATTGTAAAAAGAAGGGTCACCTGAAAAGGGATTGCAAAAAGAGAATGAGGGATGAAAAAATGTTCCAAGAAGATTAGGGATGTCTTGGGCTTTTTATTTTGGGGTCCATAACATCCAAAGAGCCTGTGGTAAAACTTAAAATAGGACCCAAAAGGAAGGAGATGGACTTCCTGTTGGACTCTGGGGCCGAAAAAAGTACTTTTAAACAATTGCACTCAGGGTGTAAAATAAGTAAGGATTCTATGATGGTCATAGGGGCAAAAGGGGAACCCTTTAAAGTTCCCGTAGTCAAAAATGTAGAAATTGAATCTGAAAATAAGATTTGCTTAGGAGATATGCTATTAGTTGAAGAGGCCGATTATAACTTATTGGGCCGAGATATAATGGTTGCATTAGGTATTAATTTAATAGTGAAAGATTCCAAATTGATAGTAAGTTTATATAAATTGACCCTCGAGGATGAGAAGGAAATTAACCAAAAGGTGTGGCACACTGGAAGGGAGGCAGGGAAACTGGACATGGAACCTATTTCAATTGAAATTGAAAGACCAGAGGACCCCATAAGGGTGAAACAATACCCTATCTTCCTAGAAGGGATATGAGGATTAAAGCCAATAATAGAGGATTTAATAGCAAAAGGGATCCTAGAAGCCTGCATGTCCTGGCATAACACCCCTATCCTAGCAATAAGGAAAACAGACGGGAGCTATTGATTAGTTCAGGATTTGAGTGCAGTTAATGAGAGAACAATAACACAGTTCCCCGTAGTAGCAAACCCATACACTCTTTTGAACCGGGTCTCCCCAGAGGATATATGGCATAGCGTAATAGACCTAAAGGATGCTTTTTGGACCTGCCCTTTAGCAGAAGGGAGTCGAGACTATTTCGCTTTTCAGTGGGAAGACCCAGACACAAATAGAAAACAGCAGCTAAGATGGGTATCCCTTCCCCAGGGGTTTGTCGACTCACCTAATTTGTTTGGACAAGCCCTAGAACAACTACTGAGCCAATTCTCCCCAAGGAAGGGGACCAAGATCCTGCAATACGTAGATGACCTGCTAATTGAGGGACAAGAGGGGAGAGTAAAAGCTTGCACCATATCGTTACTAAATTTTTTGGGAGAAAAGGGACTGAAAGTCTCAAAGTCTAAACTTCAGTTTGCAGAGCCTGAGGTAAAGTACTTAGGACATTGGATTACAAAAGGGAAAAAAGAATAGACCCAGAGAGGGTGGCCGGCATAATAGTTACCTCACCCGAGAAACAAGAGACAAGTGAGACAGCTGCTGGGGCTCCTCGGATACTGCCGACAGTAGATAGAGGGCTATAGCGAGAAGGTGAAGTTCTTGTATGAGAAACTAACCACAGACAAGCTGAAATGGACTGAGCAAGACGAGAGTTAAGGCATTTAAAGGAAGCTTTAATTGCAGCCCCTGTCCTAAGCCTCCCAGATGTGAAAAAGGCATTCCAGTTGTTCATAGATGTGAGCAACCACACAGCCCATGGAGTCTTAACACAAGATTGGGCAGGGGACAAAAAACCTGTAGGTTATATCTCTAAATTACTGGATCCAGTAAGCAGGGGATGGCCCACATGCCTGCAGGCAATTGTGGCAGTAGCCCTGCTGGTGGAAGAAACTAAGATTACCTTTGGGGCCCCATTAGTAGTATATACTCCTCATAATGTAAGAACTATCCTGCAGCAAAAGGCAGATAAGTGGCTTACAGATGCTAGACTTTTAAAATACAAGGCCATACTCATTCACACACCTGAATTAGAACTAAGAACTACCACAGCCAAAAACCCAGCTGAATTCCTCTTTGGAGAAGCATCAGAAGGGCCCACCCACAATTGCTCTGAAATGATAGAACTCCAAACAAAGGTTAGGGCAGATTTAGAGGAAGAGGAACTGGAGGAAGGGGAAAAATGGTTTGTGGATGGATCAGCCCGAGTTTTGGAAGGGAAAAAAAAGTCAGGTTATGCCATCATAGATGGAAAAACAGGAAAAGTAGCAGAATCTGGCCCCTTAAGTGCATCCTGGTCAGCACAAGCATGTGAACTATATGCAGTCCTGAGGGCTCTAAAAGGATTAAAAGGAAAAGCAGGGACCATTTACACAGATTCAAAATATGCTTTTGGAGTGCTACACATGTCACCCTGGTTTTTCTGAGTTTTTTAAAGCCTTTTGATTGTTCATAAAATGGAGTCAGACTTGTTAGCTACTGTACAATATTAAGAGCAGTTTCTGCCTTTCTCACACATGTAACATAAACAAATCCTTTGTTTCTCATTCTCTGTCCTTTGTTTGCATATTTCTAACCTGAAAACAATTGTAACTGACAGTTGGTCTGGCCATTTGGCTGGGAGGTGAAAACTCCAGAAGCCAATCCACAGCCAGACCCACAAATGTATAAAAAGTAAGAAATAAACAGGCAGAGGGGTTCTCGGCCTTGGCTCTGTTGGAGTCCAGGGCATTCCTTTGGTTGCCCTGGAGGGTCAGGGACCTGGGCAGGAGGGTCTGGGACCCCAGCCCAGAGCTCAGAGAGACACTGGCTTTGATTTCAGTCCATGGGAAAAACTTCCTAAACTGAGAGAGGGTTTGCAGGCCACAAGAGTGTGAAAAATAGTAGTTTAGTTTATCATAGGGTGAAAAAACAGTAATTTTAGGTTCATAGCATTGGAGTGAATGGGGACAAAATGGAGAATTTGGGGCATTGTCTCCTTCTTCTTCATCTCCTTCATTCTCACTCCATTTCAGTAGTGGCGTGATACAAGGTAGTTAATGAGGATTGGGTCAGAGTAAAGATGACCTTTTTAGTAATAGTGATAGATATTGGTAAAAAATAGTAAATAACAAATATGTAGTAATTAGTATAAAAGATTAAGGACAGCCCAGCTTGGGGGGAGACGTGAGAAGTCCATGCAGCTGCAAACATCTTGCTGGACTCTGAGAGAATTGTAAGATAAGAAATAATAAACGAAAAATGCAACCTTGAAAAATCTAAACCTGAAGACTCCGTCTCTTCCTTTGGCTTGGCTCAGAGCTGTGCAGGGAGGAAAAAGACCCTGAAACCACCTGAATGATGGGGGAACCCCCGACATGGCTCAGCTTGGGCTCTCTTGGAGGACCACTCTGCCCTGCAAAATCTCTCATCTCCGTGTGATTGCTTTGTGTATCCCGATCACAGTACACACATTTGGAAAAATTTAGGAAGAAAGAGGATTAATAAATACCCGAGGGAAAAGTCTAATACATGAAAATTTAATAAAACAAATTTTAGAGGCTATAAGAGAACCAAAAGCCATTGCAGCAGTATATGTAAAAGGGCATCAGGTGGGGATGCAGTTCAGAACAAGGGGAAACAATCTAGCAGATCAGGAGGCAAGAAGGGCAGCCCTCCTTACCCTAAATGCTCCAGAAACCCTAGAGGGTGAACCCCAGGAATTTCCTCCCTGTCCTTCTGAAAAAGAGATAGAGGAATTCAAAAAGGTAGGAGGAATACTAGAAGATGGGAAGTGGAAACTACCGGACGGTAGAGATTTAATACCAAAGGCTTATGCCAGAAAAATCTTAAAAAGGCTACATTTGCAGACCCACTGGGGAAGCCAGGCCCTGGCTGAGCAATTCTTGAAGTCCTTTGGGTGTAAAGGAATCTATGAACTAGCAAAACAGGAGGTCCAGGGATGTATGACATGTCAAAGGATAAATAGATCTAAGACCAGGCAGGTATCCCCAGGGGGACGTCCTTTGGCCTATCACCCATTCGGGAGTATCCAGGTGGATTTTACTGAGTTACCAAAAATTGGGAGGCATAGATACCTATTAGTGATAGTGGATCAATTAACCCACTGGGTAGAAGCATTCCCTAGTCCTTGGGCCACTGCCCAAGTGGTACCTAAGAAACTACTGGAGGAAATAATACCAAGATATGGAATCGCAGACTCCATAGATTCAGATCAGGGGACGCACTTCACCTTGAAAATCATAAAACATTTGGCAAATGCCCTAGGAATCCGGTGGGAATATCACACGCCCTGGCACCCCCAGAGTTCAGGACAGGTAGAAAGGATGAATCAAACATTGAAAGCTCAATTATCAAAATTTATGCTTGAGACCAAAATGTCATGGGTAAAGTGCCTCTCCCTTGCACTTTTAAACATCAGGACTCAACCCCACTCCGGATCAGGGTTGTCCCCTTTTGAGATGCTTTACGGAATGCCATACGAACATGGAATGCCAGTGGGACACCCTCAAGTTGAGGATTGTCAGATACAATCTTATCTTGTATCAATTAATAAAAATTTACAGGAACTTTGAAAACGTGGACTAATATTACAGAGTACACCCTTAGGATTTGCCATCCATAAGATCCAACCGGGAGACAAGGTGTTAATCAAGACGCGGAAAGAAGCACCGCTGACTCCTCACTGGGAGGGACCTTTCCTCGTCCTCTTGACCACGGACGCTGCAGTAAGAACCGCGGAAAAGGGCTGGACACACTCTTCCTGAGTAAAAAAGGTCGAGCCGCGAGACAACATTCCGGAGTGGAGAATAACCTCTTCACCAGGAGACCTGAAGCTGAAAATTCACCGACAGACTCAATGACCAGCCGGTATTCGATAAGTTGTATCCAAGTGGGGTGTACCTGTTATCCTTTTGTTCATTTTAAGTGAGGTTATTGTAAAGAGATTTGGGTAGCCCATTGTTTCAGAGGGTTCAGACCTTGGGGCCTGTGTGAAACTTGTTTAGAGGAGGAGAAGCAGCTCACAGACCTTTTTCTATTTGTTGCCACTGAGCGAGGTATATTGGAATAAGATTCTCCAGGGTGGTCCCATTTATACATAAATGAGTTGAGAGGGAAGCTAAATACAAAAGCCGAACCTCTGGCAATTGAGTGTAGGAGGGCGGTAAAAGTACCCTGTATAGCAGACCAAATTAAATTGGCCAGGTGGGGCACTTATAAGAGGCGATATGCTAACAGGACAGACTATGGAGGCCCGGAAGAATACCCTTGCTGCCAAGAAGATGGATTACCTCGCCGCTGGTGGCAACCCAGTGGGCAGAGGCAAAGGCAGAGGGGTACACCTATGGGTATTCCTAGTGATCCTGAGCCTAGCCGTGTGCCACATGAATGGCCTCCCCAAACCTAAGGGACAAATGGGGCAGGAAAGACAGTGCCTGAAAGAGACTGTGAAAGAGCCTACCTAGAGCCAGAATGTAGCTTTTCGGGTACATTTTAATTGCCCAGGAATTCGACAAAAGGGGCTTTGTAACCACAACGGAAGTCAGTTCAAAATATGTGAGTTAAAAGAAAGGACCATATACCATGACCCGGTGGCAATGCCTAGAAAAAGGCGAGATATGAGTAGCATGCCCATAATCCCCATATGTGATAAGTGTAATAAAACAGTGTGGGTTGGGGGCAAGAAGGAATCCACCTTTGTAGCATACTTTCAGGTGAACAAACTATGTTATGACCAGAATAAATTGGGGATGTGTATGATGAACGGAAAAACCTATTAGGTAGGGAAAAATGTAAAGCTTAAGACAGCTTTCCTAAGCAACAGGCCCATCATATTAGATCTGTTAAATAAAAATAATGAAAGAATTTGCTTGAAGCTAGAAGGAACCTTCTGCTTCTCCAAAAATGAGGAGGGGATGGACCCAGAAAGCAAAATACAGAAAGTAGCCCAGGAATTAAAGATACAAGAAGCAGAAGCGAAAAGAAAGAGAATAGAACAAGAGAGAATAAGGTCCCTCAGCGAACAATACGAGCAATTAGAAAGGCAATATAATGATTGGAGTTTGCCGGCCTCTAGTAAAAATCTTTTTATAAAACTGATGCAAGAAATTGCCACCGAATTAGGACTATCAAACTGTTAGATTTGCAGGAGACTGAAATCAGCTGAGAAATAGCCCTGAAAAGGTGAGAGCTTAGCTCCAAAAAAACAATTTCTAAAATAAGACAATCAAATTATAAAAACTATGTCACAGTCTGAGGGGTAGACCTTAGACCAAAGAATAATAGGGACAATATGCATTAGTAGAGAAGGGAATAAGTATACCGAGATAGTAAGATATACCCCTTGCATATCCACTCTGGCTGTCAATTCTAATAATAAAACTAAGGTCTGGCAACCTGAGCCACCTGCAAGATATTAGAGTAAAAAGAAAGGAAAAGAATGTGATTAGATTAATGAAATTGAGTTATGCTAAAATAAACTTGCTAAAGCCAACCCCTACCAATCATTAGGGAACTTAAAAAGATTTTTAAGAAATGCCTGAAAGCACAGAAATTAAGTAGAAATTAAATGAGAAAAAAAAGCAGGGCAGCAGAACTTCTGGCAAAATTCGAAGCCTGAGTACAGGAAGAAGAAGAGTGTAAGAAATATTAAGATGAACCAGAAGAAGAGTAGGATGACTACAAAGATGATGTTTAAAGTATAAAATGATTTTTGTTTATAAAATTCTTGTTAAGAGGCTTTTTTGTCAAAGAATAAAAAGGAAATAACAGGAACACTAATTAAATGTGTTTATATAGAAGGGGAGGGATTGTGATATGTGACCTAAAGTTAATTTGTGTTAAGTATTGTAATATGTAATATAAAGTTAATTCGCGTTCGGTCTAAATTAAGCTCTGTTAAATATAAAGTGTATTTAGGGTTAAAAACTGAACTGTGAGAGCGGGACACGAAGGTTGAGAGACAGGGAGAGTCCCTGCCGGAAAAGCCTCAAGACAACCATTAACTCAATGAATAGAAGAGATGGTGAAATAAACTGTCTCCCCCAGAGATAGACCTGCTAACAACATAGTGATTAAGAGAAGATAGATATCTTATCTGTTCCAGCCCGGTTTAACATTTCCAAAACCTTCTCTGAACCCAGCAATCATGACATTGTTTTACCTGGAGCACCTATTCAACTGACTGGGGACCTGAACATGAATACCTAATGAAGCTACCAACAAGCAAGAGGCTACGGTCACCGTCCACTCTCAGTGAAAGACTGTATAAAATTCAGCGGCTCTGGGCACACTTTGTGAACAGAGTGGATATGGAGCGATAGAGTCCGTTTCTGCGTTCACCCAGTGCCGAAACCCCGGGGTTCAACACTGTTCCTTTTAATTGTGGCTGTTAGAGACTGAATTTAAGTCTCAAAATAAAACTCTAAAATTTTAATTTACGGAATTGGACTTGTTCATTCATTACATGAATACTCTCATCTCACCATATTTTTCCACAATTTAAAGGGATATTTTAGTATATTACCGTCTATTACCATAGTTCGCAAAATATTTTCAGCCTAAAACTAAGGCATCTTCTCATCTTCCATCTAAGCAGTAACTCTTCCTTTACTGACTTTGATGTCTTCATATTGCCTATGTGTCTTCACTCTGCCTTTTCTCTTACTCAGGGAAAGGTTAGTGCCTTGCAAGTTTCATCTGTGCACAGAAAGAGTTAACATTCTCCCAGGTCTGCAGAGGGCATGATGGTTCTTTCCTGGGAGGTTTTAACAGCCACTGGAGGCCCAATCCAGCCAGGATGGGGCCTCTTCTCCTCCCCTCCCTCTGCCCAGCAGTCATTGGGCCTGATTCAGCCAGGACTACTGGAGCGGCAGGAACCAGCCAGCTGCGCCAGGCCCAGGGGCCATGCGGCAGAGTGGGTCCAGCCCCAACACCCCTGTTACCTCCTACCAGGCCGGAAGTAAAAAGAGGTTTTCCCAGAATTCCTCTGATTTTTAACCTGTGTAGTCCAGAGACGTAACCCATATTTAATTGGTTAATCAGGCTGTCAACATTCAAAACCAGTCACTAATTGGTTTTTGCCACAGCTTTCTTCAATCAATGCAAAACCAGCACAGTGAAAAATTTATATGGACAAGAACCTTGCCTTCTCTGAATGCTTTGAGAAAATATTCCTTCCACTTTTACACTACCACCTCATTAAACAGTAACAGAAGCACAACTAAATTGCTTCCTCTGTGCTATAATAAAAAGTCATAGAAATATTTAACAAGTTCTACACAGTATGCTCAGGGAAAATATGTGGCTACAATTTTAATCCAGAAAAAAATGAAACTTGCAAGGAATACAAGAAAAAGGCCAGAAAACACAGGCCCTGAGGAGGCAGTGTGGGCTGGTGTAAGAGTCTGTCTGAAGTTCTCCTCATTTGCCTCACGATCGTCATAAGGACCCCGAGGACCCCACTGCAGTTCTGGCCTGCTCGAGGTGGATGCTTGCCAATCGTCTGCAGGCGCATTTTCCTGTGTCACCATGCCACGGTACACGGGCTGTGAGCAGTGTAATGGTGGTTCTGTACCTGAAGATTACATCTGCTTCACGGTCCCTGCTTCATGACAATAGCCTATGAATTTCCCCACCTCTTGGCCAAGGGAACTTTCTGGGGAAATTTTGGTGGTCCCCCACGGAAAATCCTTCATCTGCTTCGCAACCACCGTGACAGACAGAGATCAAAACCCCCTTCCAAGGACTGAGATTGAGACCCCTATATGAAGCCCCTCTCAAGGACTGAGACATCAGACCCTGACGACCCCAGTATAGGGGGCTGGGGCTGACTCAACCAAAGCGAGATGTTTGCCTGGAGGCGTGATCGTTGGACCAAGAAGACAATGGCTCTCGCTTACTGCTAAGAACATGGACTACCTGTCCCCCCCCTCGGGGGTTTCAATACATTTACCTGTTCCCCCCGTGACTGAGGACTATAATAAAAACCCCTGAGTTAACCAGAAATTCGGAGAGAGACCCTCCCCGACGTGACAGGCGGACCCATCGACCGGACCATGAGGACTCCGTCTCCACGTTTGGTAGCTATATTCCCCCTTTCCTCCATCTCTCTCTCTCTCTCTCTCTCTCCCTCTTTCTCTATCCCTTTCTCTCACTCTTAATCCCTCTATCGCATTTGCTATGGTCAATCAATAAAAGCTGCATTTGTTTTAATGCTGAAATCCCCTCTGTGTGGTGTTTTGCACTCTGAGATCAGTAAACGAACCATCACGACCCCCGCTTGTACGAGCGGATCGTGACAGCTGGTGACAACATTTGAAGGAGAACCTTAAGATTAAGGGTAAGGACAACATGCACCCACAAAGGAAGCAGCAAGTCCAACTGTTGAAAAACGTTCAATACTGATGCCTTGAGTTTTAGCTTTCATGTTTTTCAGATTCTGTGCTGCCTAAGTGTGTAGTTCTGAGCCTCATATTAAGTGCTAGTAAGCTCTCTTCACAGAGTACATAGACAAAACAAATCCTACTCCTAAAGACCAAGGACAATGAGTACAAGTTTCAGGCCCAAAAGCATAAACAACAGTGGACTGAAGGAAGAAAACAAGAAGGAGGAGACTTTCACAACCCAAAGCTGTAACTGGACAATTAAACCCCAATATGCAAATGGACCAAAACTTATAAAAGTATAAGACCTTGTGACTGGTCTTCCATTTTGTGACCATTTTAAGTCCACCTTGGGTGTAGCCCTGGTCAGGCTCTTGTCCTGCCCAAGGTGTACCCTTAAAGGCTTGTCAATAAATATCTACTATATTCTCTAGCTCTGTTCAATCTCTGTTCCAGGTCAGCCTTTAAAAGGCATCAAAGCTAACACTGCTAAAAAAAACTAGGAAACAAAAGGCATGTAATTGAAGAAGCAAAACAAAGTGTAAATATTAACAAGTAATTTAATATTTGTCATGGCTTGGCACAGTTTTGTTTCTAGTTATGGAGAAATGTGGAATATATTTCCTGGTCAGGACCTGGGAATTGCTTTAGAAAAGACAGGGACCTATCATAAGGTTAGTTGGAATATTGGCATCTGTTTTGACCACTAAAAATGTCAATTGTGACTTTGGGAAGTATCCATATAAAAAACCCTGATTTCCTGCAGGTCAGCCCTTTTTCCCTTTGGCCATAGAGAGACAGGTAACATTGAGTTGGGCCTACTGCTCCCCCCTGCCTTTGGGGGGGATCTGACCTGAGGTCTAGCTGGATTTCATTGGCTCCCGGGTCAGGGGGGGAAGGAGAAGTTGCTGCTTTACAACAACTACTTTCTCCAAACTTCCCGGGAGCAGAGAGAGATTTCTGCCGGGCCCCTGATAAGAGCAATGGACACCATTTAGGCTGAGGCCGCCCAAATTTACACTGAGGGGTGGGCCAAAAAAGGCATTTATGATCCTGCCTGGTTTTATTTTTTCTTTTTTAATTCCGGACTGCCCGGGTCCTCTGATCTCTGATGTTTCTGCGTGCGTTCTTCCCTCCCTCAACAGCGCTCCTTGAAAATCTTAACACCATGAGCTGCAGCAAGAGAGAAAAAGACTCTGGGCAGATTTAACCCTTTCCTGGCAACATGAAGCTTCCAAGGCCTAACCCTTCCCTGAGAGAGAAAAGAGACAGAGTGAACATAAAGAAGAAACAGCATGAAATCAGTGGAGTGAGAGTGAAAGGACTATTGGGACAGGGGGTTGAGGAGTTTGCCATTCCATTTTAGGCTAGTTTTGTTATTGAGGCATGGAAATGATCTTTATATTTAGATTATTCCTTTAAATCATGGAAAGATTGCATTTGGGGAGATGATTGTTTAGATTTGTGTGTGGATTTGAGCAAAGGTGTTTGTGATGGACTAAATAAAATTAATCCTATAAGCTGCTTGAACAAAGATAGAGAAGTCCTCTGTGCCAGTGAAGAAGTGAGAATATATCTCTGTGCCTTGAGATGAAGAATCCTTTACCTTTGGAGTTATTCATCTTTAAAAGATGGCACCCCAGTATGCAAAAGTCTAAGACCCATGACCCATAAGCAGCCTGGGAAACTACTAATGGGAGGAGTCACAAAAGCAGGTTTCCCCAGGCAGCAGTTTTTGTGACAGTTAAAAAACCCACAAGAGAACTGTTCTCAGTTGTCAGTGGGATCCATGACTCTAAGAGAGACTTCTCCTAAAGATTGGTGAAAGACTATTTTCAAATGGTGAATCTGACTGAAAATTACAGGTTTTGTCTCATTATGTTGCTTTGTAGGAAAGTTAACAGTTTGTAGGGGGAGGGAAGAGTGTTCTTGGAGCTTCATTCTGGTTTTTTTTGTTTTTTTTTTTTCCCCAACTTTCTTTTTCCATTCTTTTAGTGTGTGTTAATAAAAATATTTGTTCATTTTTAAGCTTGAGCCTGCTTTGCTTTTGTCATAGGTTTAATTTTAAACTGGGCGGAAACACTACTCAACGTAGTGGTTTCACATTCACTAAATTTTGGTCTTGGTACTTACTCTTTTTGAGAGAGAGAGACTAGGAGAAAAACAAAGCAGGCTTAACCTTAAAATTAACAAATAGTTTATTAACTTATACTAAAAGAATAGAAAAACAGAAAGTTGGAAAAAAACTAAAATGGAATGAAACTTCAAAAACACTTTTCCCTCCCCTTACAAACTGTTTACTTTTTTACAAAACATAAAGAGACAAAACTTGTAATTTTCAGTCAGTTTCACTATCTGATAATAGTCTTTCATTAATTTGTTAGGGGAAGAGTATCTTTTTGAGTCATGGATCCCACTGACAACTTAGAACAGTTCTCTTGTGGGTTTTAAACTGTCACAAAAACAACTGCCTGGAGAAACCTGCCTTTGTGACTCTCCCAGGAGCAGTTTCCCAAGCTGCTTATGGGTCATGGGTCTTAGACTTTTGCATACTGGGGTGTCACTTTTTAAAGATGAATAACTCCAAAGCAAAGGATTCTTTACCTCAAGGTACAGAGATATCTTCTCACTTCTTCACTGGAGCAGGGGCTTCTCATCTTTCTCTGTTCAAGCATCTTATAGGATATTACTTAGTCCATCACAAACACCTTGGCTTAAATTTATACGAAAAACAATCATCTCCCCAAATGCATATCTTTCCCATGATTTACAGGAATGACCTAAATATAGAGTTAATTTCCGTGGCTTAAGTAAGAATCGAACAACTAACTTTTTAACCTTTTGTCTTAATAGTCTTTTTACTCTTTCTACTGACTTCATGCTGTTGTTCTTTATGTTTACTCTGTCCTTCCTTACTCTCTCAGAGAAGGGCCAAGCTCTGGAAGCTTCATGTTGCTAGGAAAGAGTTAAATCTGCTCGGAGTTTTTGTCTCTCACTCTTTGTAGCTCGTAGTGTTAGATGTTTAAGGCCAAGCTGATAAGGAAAAACTTACGCAGAAACATTAGAAATTGGAGCACCTGGGCAGTCTAGGAAAAAAACTCAGGCAAGATTATAAATGCCTTCTCAGCCCACCCCTCAGTGCAAATTGGGGTGGCTTCAGCCCAAACAATGCTCATAGCTCCCATCAGGGGCTCAGCAGAGATCCTTCTCTGCTCTAAGGAAACTTGAAGAAAGCGGCCGCCACAAGACAGCAACTTCTCCTTCCCCCCCTTCACCCGGGAGCTGATGGAATCCGGCCAGGCCTCAGTCCAGCTTCCCTCCCCAAAAAGGGGGGAGCAGCAGGCCCAGCTCAATGTTACCTGTCTCTCTCTGGCCAAAGGAAGAAGGAAAAAAACCCTCACTTACAGGAAATCAAGGGGTTTTATATGGTACTTCCCAAAGTCACAGCTAACAATTTCAGTGGTCAAAATAGATGTCAATATTCTAACTAGCTCTCTGATAGGTCTCTGTCTCTTCCAAAGCAATTCCCAGGTCCTGACCTGGAGAATTATTTTACATTCTTTTATAACTAAAAACGAAACTGTACTAACCCATGACAGCTAAATTTAGCAACCAGAACTTGGCGAACGTGAAACCACTACAATATTAAAGAGAAAAAAGAATTGCAGGAAGAAGGAAATGTGCTCAAGTTTACATCTCCTGTCGGAAATTTTAGGTGTGTTTGACAAAACAAACTATTTGAATCCCTGCTTGTTAAAGAGAGAAATCGCTGGGTTTGTCCTGATTACTTTGCACTGGACCTTCAGTGTGAGAGATCTGCTTTGTTTGGACTCCAAACTGTTGGAGTCCAGAGCATTCCTTCGGTTGCCCTGGAAGGTCAGGCACCTGGACAGGGGGGTCTGGCACCCTGGCACAGAGCCCAGGAAGACACTGGCTTTGATCTCAGTCCATGGGAGAGGCTTCCTGCACTGCAAGACGAATTACAGGCCACAAGTGTGAAAGATAGTAGTTTAGCTTATCACAGGGTGAAAAAGAGTGGGTTTGGGTTTTTAGTATGGAAGTGGATGGGAGCAAGATGGAGGATTTTGGGCCTTGTCTCTTGCTGCTTCTTTCTTCTTCCCTCACTCCATTTTCTGCAGTGATGATGCCACAAAGTAGTTTAAGGAGATTGGGTCAAAGTAGGGATGACCTGTTGTCCTGGGTTTGACTGTGTATCCCCAATCGTCTGTTGGGTGCAGGGGGGAGGGCAAGCGCGGTTTGTTTTTCCCCAGGAAAACTCTGCTCATCGGAGTGACCTTGAAGCGGGGGAGTTGGAACCCAGCACGGCTGAAGAAGCTCTGTTGTTTTTTTTCCCCGGCAGTTAGTTAGTGTAGTGCTAGCGTAGTTAGACGCTGTAGAATAGCTGAAGCGCTTTTTTTTTGTTTTTTTTTTTCCTTTTCCTTTTTTCCTTTTTTTCCCTTTTTTTCCTTTTTTTTGCTCTCTCCTCGGAACCGTTCCAACCTCTCCGGACTGAGGACCTGGGGAAGCACCGGGGGCCTCCACAGGGGACCCACCCCACCAAGACCAGCCCTGCACATCTCCTTTTCTCCCAACGCCAGTGGAGACGGAGCGGTGGAGCACCGTGACAACCTTCAAGAGGAGAGACTTTTCTTTAAGTTTGTTATCCCTCCGTAAGCGGCACGAAGCTCTTGTCATCGGGTATTGTGCTGGGAGTGCTTTGCCTGTGTAATAAACAGGTTTTTTCCACTTCTCTCTGAGGAAGTCTTTTCCCGAACCGGTTGGGGGGAGGGAAGGGGGGCCCCTCAGGAGCATTTCTCCCAAAATCTGCCTGAAACCACCACACCTGTTTAGTATAAGTGATAGGTATTGGCAAGTAATGATAAATAAAGAACACATAACAATTAGTATAAAAGATAGCAACAGCCCAGTGAGAAGTCGTCAGATGCCCGAGCAGCTGCAGAGATCTTAGTTGGGCACTGAGAAAATTATAAGATAAGAAACAATAAACAAAGCACGCAACCTTGAAAATCAGAACCTGAAGACTCCGTATCTTTGTTGTGTCCGGCTCAGGGTTTTGCAGGAGGCAAAAAGCCTCTAAAATCACCTGAATCTCGGGAGAAAAAACCGAGATCTGGCATCTCTGGGTGGGTCCCCGGAAAGGGGCACCTAAAGGGTAACAGTGAACCATCTGCAGTGAACACCACAAGCCCTCAGAAGATAAAAAGCCAGTCAGCTCCAGAGAAGATAAGAGGAACATTTCTGGCCAGAGCAGCTAATCTCAAATTCGTCCCAGACCGACAGATCTCCAAGGGCCCTGGAATCCGTCACCCTGAAACCTGCTGGTCAGTGATCAGGACACCTTTGAGGCGAATTCGACAACAGCTGCACCCAAGCCTTTGTGCTTTGGTAAGAAGTAGTTTGATCTAGATCATGGGGGGAGCCATTTTCCAGGAACAAATCTCTATTTTATCTGCCCTAAGGGGGGTGGTTTCAACACACGGTGTGGCTCTCAAGGAAAAAGAGCTTTAGGCACTGATGCTCTGGGTCCGTTGTAATTATCCTCATTGTGAGACCCGTGTCCTATTTGAGCCAGTGTTTTGGCAGGAAGCAAATAGGGAGTTATATGATAGAGCCACAAAGAAGGACAAGATAGCTGCAAAGCTCTTGCCCGCAGCTAGAATTATGTTAGAAGCCATTTCAGAGAATACTGATGGAAATCCCAAAGTTGGGCAGTTGCCAAGTAGCAGGGGGGATTAAGTAGCGCTTTATCTGTCGGCCAGTCAGAGGGAGGGGACAGACAGCTGCTTTCCCCAAGTTTAATACCTCCTCCGGGAGATGGGGGAGGGGAGAGCCCTCAGCTCTCCCAGGGTTCGCCACAAAAAGGTTCGTCAAAAGCCCCAAAAGCCAATCAAATGCCAGTCCCAGGAAAGATGAAACTTTCAATCCATCCCAGTGACCAGGGGGAGCTGGACATGCTTTATTTTGAAGCAGCTCCCGCGGACACAACACCTTTACTCCAAGAGGGAGGGGAGACAGGTCCGACACAAAGTCCACCTCGGAGTCCCTTCACACACCCCCCCCCCCCCCCCCCCCCCCCCC
>JANEHK010000076.1:2321382-2407749 GCA_025960845.1 Tachycineta bicolor | reverse complement strand
CCCCCCCCACCACAGTCACCGCGCAGCAGCATCCTCTCTGCTCAGCAACAGTTCGAGCAGGGAGAGGAGGGAGCAGGGGGGGCGCCGGGAGAACAGCAAGTCCCGATCGAGTCGGTAGTGGAGGGCGGGACTGAGACGCGCGCGTGCGGGGACGATCCTAATCTATCTCGCCGGGGCGTGGAACGCGGCCGAGGGCGGTCGGGAAGCGCGTCAGATCGGGAGGGGGCGGATCGCAGAGGAGAACAGTTCACGCGTGGGTTCGAGGGCCGCAGGACCGAGGCGTTGGGGGAGGCGGGACCTGTATCGACAGCTCGACGCGCGCCGATGACGCAAGCTACGGGAAGTAGCACAGTTCAAAATACATCTGCATCGCAGAGCGCGGGGGGGAGGTCGGGACGGGCGGCGCCAAGCAGGGTACTGCAAACCCCAGAAACACCAGCGACGGGTCCAGGCACAGGCGCGAAAGGGGTGGGAGAGGGCTCAAAACACGGTCTTGCTCTGGGCGGGGCAAATTCTGACAGCGATCAAGAGAGGGACGGCCTCTGGGCGTGAGCGGGGAGGGGACACTTTGCCAGGCGCCACCGGGCTGGGACAGGCAGAGACGGGGCAGGCGGAGGCGGAGCAGGCAGGGACGGGGCGCGGCCAAGGCGGAGAGCTTCTCCAGGGCGCCCCCCCCCCCCACGCAGCAAACGTCACAGAGCTCGACTCCACCCACCAACGGCACTCTGGTAGCGGTACAGCCTGTGCGCAGTGATTCAAATTCAGCTGCTGCGCTTCTGCAAATGGGCGCATGTCCAAAATCATACCAAGTTTTACAAATGCACCCAGAAATTAAAGGCTTTTTGCAAACTTGACATATTTGTCAGGGGCAGTGGAAGAAATATCATATCCATGTAGTACCGTGAGCCAGCAGATGCTAGCTGCCGACATGTCATCGTCACCTAGGGTCGGGACTGTGAAACCACAACAATCACAACGAGCGTCAGGCACACCAAGTGGAGCACCTTCCAGCAGCGAGACAACCACGTTGCACCGCTTTTTTCCAGTTTCATACAAAAAATCAACTTCTCCTTCAGAACACCAATTCAAACAAAAGCAGAGTGAGCCTTTGTCCACGGTGAGGGACGTTGGAGCTGCTCAAGGAGAGCAACAAGACATGTCAATCACTGATGACGACATCATCCACATCTCTGCTTCGGAGGACATTCCTGTCCGGACAACAAAAGCATTTGATTTTTCACATCAAGCATCATCATTTTTGTTATCTAAGGACTTTATGAAGCAGTTTTTCCAGCAATTTAGCGAAGCAGCTTCTGTGGTATTTCTCCACGATACTTGACGACCACCAATGGCAGAAAGAAAGAACCTGCTCTTTGTCCAGGGGGAAAATATTGCTTTATTCTCCAGTCCTGCCCTGCTCCGGCTGGAGATCTTCTCGATCGCTTTCTGGTGCCAGAGTGAGCTCGGCCCTGCCCGTCCCGGGGCTTTTTCCCCAGGGGGCAGGGCCCAGAGGCAGGGACAAGACACTATCCAATCAGGGAGAAGTGGGAGGGGAAGAGTTAGGTTACAGATGAGTAGGGACAAACCACATGATACAGAATACAAATCCGATAAAACACAATATAAACCCAATTAATGCATTACAATATTTCCCCTTTTCTTATTAAATTAAGAAGAAGGAAGACTCAGTTCGTGGGAGATGCTCAAAGCTCAGACCTTGAGTACCTTTAAAGTTGCAGAAGAAAAATGACCTTGAGTGCAAACAAACTGTTTAGAAAAACACTGTTACGGAATAATGATAATTAGAAGGGGAAGATTTGGCTCTTTCTCCTCCTCCAGGCAGCACTGGCCACTTGTGGGGCCTCTGCAGGTGGTTTTGAAGTCTTAGGGATGAAAGGTTTCACCCACTTGGCTGGCACCCACTTGTGACCTGAGGGAGTGGACACGCAGGCATACCCACAACTCCAGGTGATCAGATCATGAGGACCCTCTGTTTCCTTGGTTGCTGGATCCTTTACCACTACCGGAGGCTTTGCTTTCAGCTGCATTTGGCAGTTCTCTCTGCACAATTGGTGGGTTAAGATTTTCAAACATGCAATTTAAAAAGTTCAGAGTGAACAAGGCTTTGGACAACTGGATTTGGGGTGTTTCTAATTTTAGAGACTGATGTTGTTGGCTGAGGACCCTTTTGAGATTCTGGTACGTCCTTTCCACGATGGCCTGACCTGTCGGGGAGCAGGGGATGCCGGTTTTGTGCTCTACTCCCCATTGCTGCAGGAAGCTTCTGAACTCCTTGGATGTGTATGTGGGTCCATGATCAGTTTTTATTGATTTGGGGATACCCAGGAAGGAGAAAGCCTGTATTAGGTGTTTCATGGCATCACTAGACTTCTCCCCTGTGTGGTCAGAGGCATAGACAGCTCCAGAAAAGGTGTCTACAGATACATGGACATACTTTTTCCTACCAAAGGACATGATGTGGGTCACGTCTGTCTGCCATACCTCAGAGCTGTTCAATCCCCTGGGGTTTGCTCCTGCACTCAGGGCTGGGAGTGCGTGTTGCTGGCACAAGGGACACATTGACACAATTGCCCGAGCCTGTTCCCGAGTTAGATGGAACTGGCCAACTAGGCCTGGTGCATTCTGGTGAAAAAGCTGATGGCTGATTTTGGCTTGTCCAAAGATGTTTGGGAGTGGGGCCATCTCCGCAGGCGCAGCAAGAGCATCAGCCCTTCTGTTGCCCTCGGCTATGAATCCTGGTAAATCGGTGTGTGATCTGATGTGCATCACATAAAATTTTTGCTCTCGGTGGGAGATCAGATTTACTAGTTTTGAGAGCAAGTTGAAAAGTGCAGAATTGGAGACCTCACTCAGTACAGCTTGTTCAGCTCTGGATACCACACCTGCTACATAGGCCGAATCTGTGACCAAATTGAATGGTTCAGGAAACTTTTCAAAAGCTCTAACAACTGCAGCCAACTCAGCTACCTGAGGTGATCCTTCCACCTCAACAATATCTTTTTCCCACTGCTGAGTTTGAGGATTTTTCCACGTTATTACTGATTTATGAGATGTTCCAGATGCATCTGTAAAAGCGGTTAAAGCCTTTAAAGGCCTCTTGCTCTGAACACTTTTAATGACAATTTGAACTGAATTTGTTCTCTAAATAATTTGTGAGCAGACCAGTGAACTGAAATTTGACTTGTGTAGCTATCCAGAGCAAACTGCAAAGCTTCATTTTCATGAATCAGGTGCTCCAGCATTTCTCCACAAGACTAGACAACCACCGATGGCAAAAAGAAATAACCTGCTCTTTGTCCAGGGGGAAAATATTGCTTTATTCTCCAGTCCTCCCCTGCTTTGGCTGGAGATCTTCCTGATCGCTTTCTGGTGCCAGAGTGAGCTTGGCCCCACCTGTATGGGGGCTTTTTCCCCAGGGGGCAGGGCCCAGAGGCAGGGATAAGACACTACCCAATCAGGGAGAAGTGGCAATGGAAGAGAGTTAGGTTACAGCTGAGTAGGGACAACCCACATGATACAGATTACAAATCCGATAAAACACAATATAAAACCAATTAATGCATTACAACAAGCTTTGGAATTGCAACAGGACTCATTGTCACCTCTCTCTCAACTTCTTCCTCCGGAAGAAGGTACCCAGGTTTTTTGGGAATCCTTTCTTTCTTCATATGTTCTACAATTGCCTGGGGGGCCCACTCTTTCTTTTCAAGGTGTTGCAGAGAAATTGCGTGATGCCCAGCAGTCCCTGGTTTCTGTTCCTCAAGCAAAGGAAAAGGAAAGGAAACAGGACGAGGTAAAACCACAAAAACAGGTAGATCCTGGAAAGGATGAAGCAGCATTAAAGCTGCAAACACAGCATTCGATTCCGGTGTCTGATAAGACACAGATATCTGGTGCATGGGTATTTAGTGCAACAGATTGGACTGAAATAAGAAAGAAAGCGTTGAAAGGGGAAACCCTTAAGATGATGGGCTCGAGAAGCATGGCAATGCCAGTGACTTATGATGCACAGGATGCAAACCCAAGATGGGAGCGGTTAGATCATGAAGTCGTCAAAGATCTGATGAAAGTCATTTGTGATAATGGATTGGGGTCTCCATACTTCAAACAGCTTTTAAAAGGGACATTTAATATATATGATTTAACACCGTTTGACCTCAAATCCCTTGCTTTAATGATCCTCACCGACTCGCAGTTCATCATCTGGGATGCAAAATGGAGAAGAGCTCTTGATGAGCTCTGAAACAAATATCAGGGAGGAACAAATGGAGGCTTCACCACTGCACAATTGGCCGGTGATCACCCACTTGGCAATCCAGCTCGTCAAGCCAGACTTTTTCCTCAGGAAGTGTTAACAGACATCAAGAATTCAGCACGAAAGGCAATGGTGCAAATTCCACCGACAGGAGTTACAGAAAATATTTATACAGACATAAAGCAAGGTCCTTCAGAATCTTTCACCTCATTCATCGATCGTCTCATGCAAGCAGTGGACAGGCAGATCAGTGATGATGGGGTGAAACCACATTTGCTTCGGTGTCTTGCATTTGCAAATGCCAACCTGTTGTAATGCATTAATTGTGTTATGTTTATCGGATCTGGAATCTGTATCGTGGGTTGTCCTTACTCAGCTGTGACCTAACTCTTCCCCTCCCACTTCTCCCTGATTGGGTGGTGCCTCTGGGCCTTGCCTCTGGGCCCTGCCCCCTGGAGAAAAAGCCACGACATGGGAGGGGGGAGGTCTCTCTGGCACCAGCGAGTCATCAGACAGTCTCCAACCAAGCAGGGCAGGACTCGAGAATAAAAGCTGTAATATCCCACCCGAAGCCAGAGAGCAGACTCTTTTACTTTTGCCATCAGTGGTCGTCTACTCTTGTGGGGAAATACTACAACTGGCGCCTTACGTGTGGCTCGAAGCCACAAAAGGTTCCCAACAAGCTGGAAGAACCACTCAGGGAGCACGTGGCCGAGGAATCCCACGCAGAGACAAACCCGTCAGGCTTGGTGTTCACTGTGGAGTCTCCGAAACACAGGATTCAACAGGCCAGGGCTGCAGTTTTCTCCTTTGGACTAAAAAACCCATCGGAGGGCTGAAAAGAAGCCCCCCGAACGGCAGGCTGCTCCCAGAGAAAGTGACCACATGTTCGTGGAAAACTAACCCTGGGAACCGAGACTGGAAGCTCTTTTTGCACCAAAAAGGGTCAGTCTCAGGCAAAAGGAGTGATTGGGAAAGAAGATAAAGGAACGCTGAATTTTCAGTGAGTACCACCTTCGGGTTTTTAAGGCAAAATCTTTTTAAGGGGCATTAAAACCTCACAAAAAAGAGTTTCTCCTTTTGCAGAAGGTTTTTGCTTCCAGAGTAAAAAACCTTCAAAGTGCTTTCTTTCGGTAGCCTGGGGGAGGGTGGAAAAGGAAACTCTTTCCCCTTTTGGTTTGTTTTTTTCCTCTCTCCAGCAAGTTTTTTCCTTTCAATTTCTTAGTCACAGTTAAAAGGAGACATAGAAACTTAAAATTTGAGCCAAAAATGGGTGCTAGGCTGTCTATGTCTCAACAAAGAGCCTATTATCAAATTTTAAGTATCTCATAGGATGGGAAAACCCATTTTTCCAAGAAGCAATTAAAAAATTTCCTTCAGTGGTTATTTGCTCAATTTCCAGATGTATCATCTGAGCAAATAAGCTCCCCAGAATTTTGGGAAACTGTTTTAAAAAAATTGTCTCAATCAAGCTCCCCTAATGATAAAGAAAAAGCAAATTTTGCTCTTTGGAGCTTGCAGATTCTATTTGCAATGCAAAAACAAAATGAAAATAATAAAAAAAAAGACAGTTCTTTGTGAATTTTCCCCAGCTTGTACCTTTGCAGGCAGACCGAGTGCTCAAACCTCCCATCTCAGTGGTCCCCAGGTGGGGGGGTCACAAGATGGAGGGGATTCCTTTGTCCAAAATGGCCAAAGCCATGTGCTCCCGAGCCACGAGGAGTCTCTTCCTTTGTCTGTCCCTCCTTTCCGCAATCCCTTCTTCTCCCCAGACCCCTCCTTCCCTTTGGTGCCGCCCCTGGCACTGCCCTCTCCTCTGACTCTGCCCCCTACCCTCAAACCTCCGCCCTCCGACTCCTCCCCGTGTGACTCAAGCTTCCAGCCCCCCCTTGCCCCTGGTTCCCACAGTTTCCCCACCCACAGTCCCAGTTCCCACACCCCAGAGGGAGGAGGGGGAGCCAGGAACCCGGAAGCAGGAAGCGATCCCATTTTTTCTGCCACCCCTGTCACATATCAACAGTCAAAGAGAGGGGATGCTGTCCACAGTAATTGGGACCCCTTCCCCCAACAAGCGATTCAGGATTTATGCAAAGCTCAGGCCAAATTTGGATATGAAAGAGAATACTTTTGCAACCATTTAAAAGCAAATTTAGCAAGGTATACTACAGTTCCCTTTGACCTCCAAAACGATTTGCTTCCGGAGCTTTGGCAAAATCCTGAAATGGCTGTTGATAATAAGAATCTGCCAATTCAATTAGCAACCCAGCCCGATGGGTCTTTCCAACCTTACAGTAAAATAAAGCAGCTCTCATCAAACCTTTAGTAACATTTGTGGAGCAGTTAACCCGAGCTATCGAGTTACAGGTTAAGAATGAAGGAACCCAGGAACAGGTCCTGGAGGAGATGGCTCTGGCCAATGCAGACGAACAGTGCAAGGCAGCTGTCCTCAGCCTGTCCATAGAACCAGCTCCAACTTTACATGACGTTCCAGATGTGTGCCAGGAAGATTCCCTTCATGACAGCTCATCAAAACCACAGTTCCAGAGTCAAGCCACCACAAAAAGCTGCTGCTGCAGACACTGTGCCTCCTGTACCTGTGCCACGGCCACCGCCCAAGAGAGGAAAAACATCTCTTGTTCGATCAGGCTGGACATTGGGCATCTCAATGCCCTTTAAAGAGACAATTACTGGACTTTCGGGACAATGGGGGTAGGGGGGGGGGGGTCTCAAAGGTCCAAAGGGAATTTTTCAAAAAAAAGAAAAAATGTAAATGTTAAACTAAATAATCCTGCTTTAACCAGTTCTGCCTTTCAACAAAAGTCACCGGATATGATAGTAAAGGATCCAGCAACCAGAGAAACAAAAAGTACTCATGATCTGATCACCTGGGGTCGTGGGTACGCCTATGTGTCCACTGCCCCAGATCGCAAGTGGGTGCCAGCTGAGTGGGTGAAACCTTTCATCCCTAAAAGTGCAAAGCAACCTGCAGAGGCTCCATAAGTGGCCAGTGCTGCCTGGAGGAGGAGAAAGCGCCAAACCTCCTTCTAATTATCATTATTCCTTAACAGTGTTTTTCTAGACAGTTTGTTTGCACTAAAGGTCAATTTTCTTTTGCAACTTTAAAGGTACTCAAGGTCTGAACTCTGAGCATTCTGCCCACTCAGGGACGTCAGTTGTTTCTGCCCACTCAGGGATGTCAGATGTTGGGAGCTCCTTTGCAGGAGCTTAAATTCCCCGGCATTCAGGTGGTTTTAGAGTCCTGGCCCTCTGCAAAGCTCTGTGCCAAACGCAGGAAAAGACGGAGTCTTCAAGGTTACATGCTTCGTTTATTAGTTCTTATCTTACACTTTTCTCAGTGTCCAAAAGATGTTTGCTGTGGCTTGGACATCTGGTGACTCCCCCCGTGCTGGGTTGTCCCTTATCTTTTATACTAATTGCTACGTATTTGATATTTACTATTTCTTACCAATGTCTATCACTATTACTAAAAAGGTCATCTTTACTCTGACCCAATCCTCACTAACTACTTTGTGCCAACGTCACTGCAGAAATGAAGTGAGTGAAGAAGAAAGAAGAAGAAGGAGACAATGCCCCAAATTCTCCATCTTGCCTCCATTCACTTCAATGCCAAAATTCCCAAACCCACTGTTTTTTCACCCTGTGATATACTGAACTACAATCTTTCACACTCTTGTGGCCTGCAATGCTTCCTGCAGTGCAAGAAGCCTCTCCCATGGACTGAAATCAAATCCAGTGTCTCTCTGAGCTCTGGGCTGTGGTCCCAGACCCCCCTGTCCAGGTCTCTGATCCTCCAGGGCAACCAAAGGAATGCCCTGGACTCCAACACCTTCTCCTTCTAATTATCATTATTCCCTAACAGTGTTTTTCTAGACAGTTTGTTTGCACTAAAGGTCAATTTTCTTTTGCAACTTTAAAGGTACTCAAGGTCTGAACTCTGAGCATCTCCCACGAACTGAGCCTTCCTCCTTCTTAATTTAATAAGAAAAGGGGAAATGTAATGCATTAATTGTGTTATGTTTATTGAATCTGTAATCTGTATGGTGGGTTGTCCTTAGTCAGCTGTAACCTAACTCTTCCCCTCCCACTTCTCCCTGATTGGGTGGTGCCTCTGAGCCTTGCCTCTGGGCCCTGCCCCCTGGAGAAAAAGCCACGACACGGGAGGGGGGAGGTCTCTCTGGCACCAGCGAGTCATTGGGACGGGCTCCAACCAAGCAGGGCAGGACTTGCGAATAAAAGCTGTAATATCCCACCTGAAGCCAGAGAGCAGACTCTTTTACTTTTGCCATCGGCGGTCGTTTAGTCTTGTGGGGAAATACTACACCAATCCAGAATGCAAATGTGTCATCAGTGCGATACCTGGCCAACCCTCTATAGCAGAAGTAATAGAGGCATGCAGAAAGGTGGGAACAGCGCAGCACATCACAACTGTTTTGGGAGATCAAGTGGAGAAGGCCATCAAAGATGCATTTGCAAATTTTCAACAAAGACAATTATACAAGTGTGGCAAACAAGGGCACTTCAAAAAAGACTGTCCAAAACTTGCAAAGATCGCAGGCTCACCGGATGTTTGTCCAAGGTGCAGTATTCATACGTGCTGTGCATGAGAACATTGTTGTAACACAGAAAATGTAAGTACTTTGTTTCTCACATCAGGGCACATTCATCTCTTCTAGGATTTTTAGAAGAAGGTAATGCACATGCAGACAAATTGACCATGACAATTTCAAGGACTTTACTGAACATTTTTGAGCAGGCAAAATTGAGTCACACATTCTTTCATCAGAATGCTTGTGATCACGACACGCAAAGCAACCACATGTAGATGAGAGATTTGCAGGGCAGAGATGTTCCTCCGAGAGAGCCCAAGGCTGAGCCAAGGCCGAGAGCCCCTCTGCCTGTTTATTTCTTACTTTTTATACATTTGTGGGTCTGGCTCTGGATTGGCTTCTGGAGTTATCACCTCCCAGCCAAATGGCCAGACCAACTGTCAGTTACAATTGTTTTCAGGTTAGAAATATGCAAACAAAGGCCAGATAATGAAAAACAAAGGATTTGTTCATGGTTCATGTGTGAGAAAAGGCAAAAACTACTCCTAATATTGTACAGAAGCAAAAAAGACTGGTTCCATCTTATGAACAATCAAAAGGCTTTTAAAAACTCAGAAAAACCAGGGTGACAAATGCTCAAGCACTAATGGAAACTTTTCACATTTCCAAAAGTCAGGCAAAAGAAATCATTAGTGCTTGCCCAGATTGTCAGCTTGTACAGCCTCCTGCTTCCATGGGAGTAGTCAATCCAAGAGGATTGCACAGTTTGCAGTTATGGCAAACTGATGTCACAAAATATCCATCCTTTGGGAAACTCAAAAATGTTCATGTTTCAGTTGACACATTTTCAGGTGCAGTCTTTGCATCATTGCACACAGGTGAGACAGCACAACACGCTTGTCGACATTTCTTGCAGGCATTTGCATCATTGGGCATGCTGCAAGAAATCAAAACAGATAACGGACCAACTTACACAGAAAAAGTACTTGACAAATTTTTAAAGAGGTGGGGTGTCCATCATACTTTTGGTATCCCACACTCTCCAACAGGCCAAGCAATCATTGAAAGGACACATCACATATTGAAATCCCTTTTGGACAGACAAAAAAGAGAAGCGGATGCAACACCGTACATGAGCTTGAATAAAGCCTTGTATGTGTTGAATTTTCTCAATGGGTCTTTTGCAGAGCCAACTCCACCAATTGTCAGACACTTTTCAAATAGCACAAGAGCAAAGCTGAAGGAAAATCCTTTGGTTTTGGTCAGAAACCCAGAAACAGGACAGATTGAAGGGCCATTCAATTTAATAACTTGGGGCAAGTGATATGCTTCTATCTCCACAGGGAATTGAAGTGAGTGATGGCAAGGCACGTGAAACCGTACTGAGTCCAGACGCAGGGAGACGTGGACCCCAAGACCGGAGAAAGAGAAGTGGGCACGCAGACGTGAGCCGGTGTCAAGACAGCAGACATCCCTTCATTCTACGTGCAAAAGAGACTCTGGGACTTGAGTTTTCTCTAGGGTTTGGGTTTTCTTTGGAACTTGGGTGGTGTTGCATTTTTAGGGATTCCCATGGGAAAAAGGGCCATTGAACATGAAAAAACTATCCTTGTGCCTCATTCTCTCCTTGGTTGCCTTGAGCAATGCGGCAGTTTTGCCCGTAGCCCAACTAAAAGAGAATGTTTGGGAAACTCTAGCCAATGCATCAGGTTTGGATACCATCTGCTTGACACACACAAAGCCAAGGAAACCCTTCTCAACATGTTTGGTGGGATTGCCAGTGAGCAAATGGCCGATTCCAGAAAACATCCCTCCAGCTATTTTAAAGTCCATTGTAAACCCAGTGGACAGATGGGATGTTTGGACAAAGTTCCTTTCTGTGGCTCCTTTTGAACCTCAGGAACTGGAAATTCTTGGATCAGTCCGAATGCAATTTTGTGTGAAATTCGGCCTTTCTGGAGTGGCACAAAACAAAACAATAGACGTCACTCCAAACCTCAATTTTTACAGAAATTCATCATCTTGGTGTAATTACACTAAGATGCTGGACAAGCCATCCAATCATGTTCCAGCGCAATTGCCGAGAGGAATCTTTTTCATCTGTGGGGACAGAATTTGGCCCGCAATCCCTGCAAATGTCAAAGGTGGTCCATGCAGCATTGGAATGCTTTCATTGCTAACACCCAACATGACATTGCTGAGAGAACAAAAATATAGAGGGAAAAGAGCTATCAAACCGTATGATCCAAATTGTGATGACAATGTTCACACATGGGACAAGGCTCAGAGAATTGCGGTTGCACTTTTTTCACCACAAGCAGCATCAGGAGTAACCTTGACACAATTGGATCAGGTGAGTTGTTGGCTGAACAAACATGCCCGAGCCACCTCTCTTGCACTGAGTGACATGTTAGACATTGACAGTGTAAGACGAGCAACTCTCCAAAACAGAGCGGCAATAGTTTATCTGTTGCTGACCCATGGGCATGGGTGTGAGGAATTTGAGGGAATGTGCTGCATGAATTTGTCAGATCATTCCAAATCCATTCATGAGAACATCGAGCAATTGCAGGAGAGTGTAAACAAACTTGGAGAAGTAACTGGGTCATGGATGGATGGTGTGTTCAATTTGATTGACCTTTCACCGTTGTGGAAGGGATTTTTAAGAACATTTATATACATTTTAGTAGGGATTGTAATTCTTCTCATGATCCTGCCGTGTTTGCTTCGATGCATACGGCAAGCCATGGACAGGGTTGCCAAAGAAGTGTTCTTGGTTCAAACAGGAGGGGTAGATGTTGGAGTCCAGGGCATTCCTTCGGTTGCCCTGGAGGGTCAGGGACCTGGACAGGGGGGTCTGGCACCCTGGCACAGAGCCCAGGAAGACACTGGCTTTGATCCCAGTCCATGGGAGAGGCTTCCTACACTGAGGGATGGATTGCAAGCCACAAGAGTGTGAAAGATAGTAGTTTAGCCTATCACAGGGTGAAAAAGAGTGGGTTTGGGTTTTTAGTATGGAAGTGGATGGGAGCAGGATGGAGGATTTTGGGCCTTGTCTCTTGCTGCTTCTTTCTTCTTCCCTCACTCCATTTTCTGCAGTGATGATGGCACAAAGTAGTTTAAGGAGATTGGGTCAAAGTAGGGATGACCTGTTTAGTATAAGTGATAGGTATTGGCAAATAATGATAAATAAAGAACACATAACAATTAGTATAAAAGATAGCAACAGCCCAGTGAGGAGAAGTCGTCAGATGCCCAAGCAGCTGCAGAGATCTTAGTTGGGCACTGAGAAAATTGTAAGATAAGAAACAATAAACAAATCGCGCAACTTTGAAAATCAGAACCTGAAGACTGTCTCTTTCTTGCGTCCGGCTCAGGGCTTTGCAGGAGGCAAAAAGCCTCTAAAACCACCTGAATGTCGGGAGAAAAAAACGAGACAAAACTTTTCTTTCTTAAATACATCCAGCAAAAGGAGATGCTTTCCCATTCTGTAATTGTCAAAGTACCCATTTCTCCCCATTTAACCTGGTACCAAGAGGCAAGACAGGACAGATGCACGTGGCTACTTCCAAAGTCCAAGAATTTTGACTTTAATTACACCACACCACCAGCCAGTGCCTTAAATCACTAGAACACTGTTTCAGTGGGATGGCTGTGACTCTACCTACGGTATATCGCTCCATCTTGAGTGAAAACATCCAATTTCCTGTGGGAAGCGTTGCTAACATATTTGTGAAAAAATTGTACCAGTGGAAAGTTTCCAGTCAGCTCTGCACAAGGCTTCATGCAGAGAATCACTCGGGTGGTTTGCTGACACTCCACATTCAGAGCAGGGAGCAGTTCCAGCCAGTGCCATGACAGCCACTATGCCCTCACCCCTGCAGCAGGCAGGGCTCCTGCTCATCTCCTCCCAGGTGCCCCAACCTCTCTTCAGCTCCCTGTCAAATTCCTCCTTTTCACCTGCCCTTTTTTCATCTCCTACACACAGAAAAATTAAGTCCCTTTCACTCAATTAGCCCTCATACAAATGTTCATCTCTAAAGCCCCCAAGGCATAACAATACAGAAGCTGCTGTTTCAAACTTTGCTTCTAAAGGACCTTTCCCTGCTGTGCTCCCACCAGCACCAACCCCTCAACATGCTCTGAAGAACCAGTACCTAGTATCAGATTTACATCAGGCCATTAAAGATGAAGAAAGACTGTGTGTGGCACTGCAGCCCAGAAGCATCAGCTACAACTGAAGACAGGCTGCCATGCTGGGTCAGTGCAAATAAGGAAAGAAGCATGTATTTAAATGTTTTTATTTCAACTAATGCTTTGCCACCATATTACATCACTTTGAATAGCTTGGAATAGCAATATAATCTCAAAATATTGCAAACAGCTTGCCAAAGCAAGAGAATATTAAATCCTATGGATACAGCATCTTCCTTCTTTGGCGACAATGCTTCCTTCCATTTATCTGTAAAAATAATTTTATATTCCAGCACATTTGTTGTTCACTTTATTGAACCTTGCTGCTTATACCATTTGCCTCTTCCCTGCACAAAACCTCTCCACAATGTAGTATGGTTTTGTGTCTAACAGCATTTTAAATAAAAAAAAATTATAGTTTTCATGCCAATTTTTGTAAAAAATATTTTCTAGGGGCACAGAACTGAACCAAGATGCATACAAAAATGCATTCACTTCCATTCTCAGGTGTAACCATGCCATCAGCAACATGATCATGTTACTGCAAGAGGTCCAAGGATGGTGATATTATCATATGTAGTATAACCTTAAAAAAGCAAACAAACAAAAAAAACCCTTTTTATAAGCAGCAAGAGAAAAAACTGCCATGCTTTATTTGTAAAGTAATCAAAATAGTTAGATGTACAAAAAAGCACCATGTACAAAGAATACCAGAGGAAGTACATCTTCCTAATTACACATTTCTCATCTAGCATTGTGAGCTGGCCTGCAGGTCCCAACTTGTACTGTAGCTTTATTTGCAAAATTAAGGATGTGGTCAAACCCAAAATATGCTTGGACTGTATGACAGAAATTAAAGTGGACTGCAGATAGATTAGATTTGTTTCCATTACAACTCATACCAACCATCTTATAGCCCTCAAGGGTAAAAAAAACCACACATCAAGTATCTGAGAAACAATGGAGTGAAGCAGCTCCAAATCAATATTGCAAGATGCAGGTCTGCTATGAATGCATTTCTGTGAGCTCTTGATAAGTTAAACTTTCCTTTGGGAAAAGAGCATGTCTGTTGGTTAAAACTCCTCCCCTTGAGAATTTTGATAAATTTGTCTTGCAAAGCAAAACAAAGTCCTTTGAACTTCAACAGTTCTAAGGCAAACAGTATTTCAACATGGTCACAGCTGATTTGCTACTCATGCACCCAGGGTGGCAGGTTAGGTTTTTGTTGCATTTTGTTTGTTTTTTTTTTTTCTTTAGATGGATCATCCCTTTTATACTCGCTTCATTCCTCTGCCCATCAAGCAGGCAAACATGGTCATGACCATCTTTGGCTTCACCTCCACAAGATCTTCTGGAAGAGCATAAACTCTGGCACCAATTCTTCTTGCCATGGACACAGCATACCTATTCACCATGGAAAGATGAGGTGGTCAGCACTGAGACTGCTACCAGTAAATGACAAGTCAAATCCTGCCCCATCCAACACAATTTCACCTATTCTTTAAGATTCAAGATACGGAACAGTTTGATCACACCATATCCTTTTGTTTTACAAGTTTTTCTCATCTTTTACTGTTTTCCTTTTCCACAATAAAGTGTTTTTAATGTGCAAATTGACCTTTGAATGCCAAGTCCACTTTACTGACAGATAAAAAAGAATCTTAATTAATATTTGCTAGGGTTAATAGCACATATAATGAAGAATTAATTATGTAACACTTCCTCTTCTTTTTGCTCTTTATGAATAACAAAGTGAGACTATTATCTGCCAGAAATTTTGCTGTCATTCTGCCACTGCAGAACAGTCACAGAACACACATTTCAAAGGCATGTTTTTAATAGGCATACTTTAAACTTGACAATCTATGATGATTCAACAAGACATAAGACATACAAGGGTTCCATTTCAAAACTCTTAGCCACCAGCTGAACACTTCAAATGTCTGAACAAACAGGTGAGAAATAGAGTATTACTGGTAAGAACTGCTGGAGCTCTTGTGCATTTCTCTCAGCAAGCCAGAGTTCAGCCAACTGCTTCCTCCAGCGTCATAGGCAAGGACAGCAACTCTATTTCAGTAAGTGCTGCCTGTGTAAAAAGTACTGTGATAAAAGAGATTAAAAACCACAGCAATAAACAGTGGTCAAAACACCTGCAGCTTGAGACCAGCACATTAAATGTGCACCCTTCCAATCCAAAGCAGCTTTTGAGAGAGAAAACTTACTTAGCGTTATTTTGCTTGTCCTCTTTTGATAGGTGACCAGTCTTTACTAGGTCATAGTTGATACAACCAGGCTGGATGGCATCGATTAAATCCACAACTGCCAAGCTCGTGCTGATAGTCTTGTCCTAGAGAATACAGGGACAGAAAAGTAAAGATGAGTGTCCAATCCTTAAAGCATAATTCTCACCTCAATTCAACTGCAACCAAAGAAGTTTTAAATGAGCCTTTTCAAAGCAGCAGTGTTAGTGACTATTCCCAGGTGAACCAGAGGGAAAATCAAACTGCTGCCTCACCTTTAGTGATAATACAATACTATTACTCCAATTTACTGCAAGTGCTCTGAAAATCCAAAGAAGTAATCATTGTGCAGGCAGCAGCTCTGCCCTGCTGAGCACAGCCCAAGGCACAATGCTCACCTCCAAATGCACACCAACTCCAGCCCCTTTGCTTGCCAGCATCTCAACTCCCATCTCTGCCCCAGATCCTGACCACCCCCCCTCCTCTGACACTATTCCCTGCTATGGGCAGTCCTAAACAGTCTCCTATCTTGTAGTTTGAAGCCACTCTGTTCCCAGCACAGACTGAATCCTATCCTGTTTAAACTCCTTTCTAAGATGCCCCTTCTGTTTCTCCAGCCGAGGAAAAAATTTTGGGTACACATCTCCTTTTGTAGGCAAGAAGGGAACTTGCACCTTGAAGTTCTGGATGGAGGTGGACTTGCCAGCTTCTTTCAGGGTCTGGTTTACCCAGCTGACGATAATGTCATCGTTGGCTTTCTGACCATCACCCAGGTCCTCGAGGACATTCAGCGTGTACCTGAGAACCAGCAGAGAGAACAAGATTAGGCACAGAGCAAGGACAAAGTCATGCAGTCAGAATGCAACATGAGCCATGGCAGCTTGGAAAGTCTTTACATAGTCTCAGCTCTGGGCTTGAGGGTTTTTTTTTAACTCCTTTAGCAAAAAGAAAGAACCATGCATCTTATCTGAAGTGTGATTTCTGTTAAAGCATTTAGTCTGTCTAGCATTTCATGTCCTTTAATAGGAGCTCACAAAATTGCCTGGGCTCAGGACACCTGTTAAACTGTTTGATCATTGAGCATTTGCTCCAATGGGGGTAACACATTACCTAAAAGGTGTGGATTACCTCAGGAGTTTACATTCAGACCTCTAATGTCAAATTAGGAGCTACCACACACCTTTTTTCCAGACATATAGTTGCATAATCTTGCAATTCTTCAGAACTAGGTAACAGGAAGATCCATTTTGTCTGTTATTAAGTGTGGAGTCCCTAAAGCTGATTGAAATGACCCCCAGGTTTTGGCCTTGGAAGGACATACTGTAATTCTACCCCTGCCTCTTCTTCCCAATACCCAAATTCTCCTGGTTTCTTCTTTCCTTGTTAATCCATTAGTTGTGGGACCCCTGTGACCAGACCTGTCTTCCCTATAGGACACTGACCTTACCTGCCCTCAGTTCCACCCCTGTGCCACAAGGTCATTGGATGCTGTAAATCATACTTAAGCCTGAGCAAGGCACATGATCGCCCCTTCTTTGCACTGGATTTCCTTCAGCACCTGGAATAAACCTTGCTGGAACTTGATCTTATGCAAAGGGCCTTCTTGCCTCTCTTTTGCTGAGCTAGCCTCGTGGCGTGTGGATGTGAGAGCTCGATTGCTTGCCCAAGTTGCTCCAAGCAGCCTTTCCACTAGAGGTTGATTGGGGCCTAGGCAGAGACTTCACTCCTAAAAGACACACTGTTACAATTAAGTTTCTTCTTTCCCCCATTCCAATGCAAAAGAGGGCTATAAAGCAGCCCCAGAATGTTTCCCTCTCAATTTCCAATTAAAAATCAGAACATAAAAGTTGTGTAGTCTTCCTGCTCAGGGTTTCTGCTTGTGGACCAGACTTGAACAGGTGAGAGAGAGGTGATCCTTGTCACAGGATGATCACAGGTCCACCAACAGGCTGTCCAGAGGTGCCTGCTCCAGCTTCTCATGTGCAGCTCTATCACAATTTTGTCCAAGTTTGACTCAGATACCCCCCAAAGGACAGAGGCTTTACAATCATTCTGGGTGACCTGTTCCAGGTGCTTCAATGCTTTCATGGAAGAAACTTCCCAAATTCTGTACTCTATTCACAAGTTTTCACATGTTTGAGAGGGATCCTACCTTCTCATCAACTGCCAGACCAAGGCCAGTGTCAGCGTTGGGTTTCCATCATTCAGATCTTGCCCTCCGATGCCAACCAGGGAGAATTTAGCTGGATGCTTTCCCAAGTCTACAGCATAGTTACAGTTTTCTAGCTACACAGGATAAGAGTTTAAACAGACAAATCACTCACAAACACACTCACTTGACTGGAAGCCTCGAACAGGAATTTTTAGTGTGCATGGCTTCCTTTAAAGTCTTTTGACGTTTACCTTTTTCATATTTGCTCCAAGTTTAGGGTGTGGAGGCTTGTTAACCTTATTCCAGTCAACAGGAACTTTGATCTTTTCATATAATTGTAGTATTACCAGTGCATCTTGGAGATCACTAAAGTGGAAAATATGGATTAAGTCTAATGTTTCAAGATTTGAGTGCACTCTGTCACATGAATAATTACTATTCTTTACAGGTTGTTGCAATTTCAACAACAACCCTAAAAAGAAAAAAAAAGAAATGGGTCTCCCAAGAGCCTAAAGCTTACCCATAGAGGTGATTTACATGGGGGGTCACACCAAGGGAGTTCATCCAGTTGCGGAAGGTCCGTTCCTCGCGCGTCTCTCCTACATGACAGAAAACAGGTTCACTGTAAATTCTGCAAGTTCAAAGCTGAGCAGGGATTTCCACCTTGCAAGGCAGGGAGCTTGGAGCAGCAGAGCTCACCAGGAGGTTTTAAGCAGAGAAAGAGTATTTTTTTCTACTATAAGTTTTTTCAAAGGAAGAGGGTGACCCTGCTATCTAATCTTGGCTATCGTTTTGATTTCCTCAGGCCTCAGAAGAGCCTTTTGCACTTTCTGCAAGAAAAAGGAGCAGGAAGGTCTTTCACATAGGTGTTAGCTAACTGCTGTCACAGCCCAGTCCCAGTTGTGCCAACAATTAGCGCTCCCATGAATATCTCACTGCATTTCTGAGGTTTTCTTGCCCATCACAGGAAATGGCAAAACCAAATTCCTCAGCATGGTGAGTGATGGGCTGCTGGCAGTGTGCTTACAGGTTCAGGCTCCACAACAGGGTCAGAGCAGCTGAACAGGCTGCCAAGTGCCCTTCTCATTTGCCCCAAATGTGTAAACAACCACTCCAGCACTGAAGCCTCAAATCATAGGTGTTACTTCAATGGAGATACCTCTGCAGGGCACAGTCTCCAGTGACACAACTGTTTAGATAGTCCCCTCCTGCTAATTTTGTGACTGATACAGCCATCACCTTCTAAAAGGGTCCAGTCGATATCCTGGTTTTCAGGCTTGGTAAGTGCTGGGTACTTGTTGAACAGGTTGGCAAAGAAGGCCAGATTCAGTTTGGGGTTGCCACTGACCACATCAGCTGGTGTGACGAACTGCCGGCAGCCAAGTCGATCTGCCTGCTGCAACATGTACTCTGCCCTCCGCAAGTCATTCTTTTCCTGCCAGGGATGCAATGGACAAGAGCTGTCATGGCACAGACCGGGCTGCAAAGCAGATGGGAAGCTCCTGACCACTACCTGGAGCAACATCACAAGTCCACGTTTGGCATCAGTCGCTAACCGAGCAAAGGGATGAGGCACACACACCAACCTCTGCTGCTGTGCTACTGTCATGGCTTGTCTTGCTATTTTTCTTAGCATGGTGCTTTTCAAGTTCACATGCTGTCAAATTTTAATGCTTTTGGAACTTGGTGGTTCAAAATAAGTCAATATGCTCCCAAATGGAGCAAGCCCACAAAGGATTTCTCAATCATCTCTATTAATTGGAGGGTAGTGACCAGTCTGGCAGCAAGCACTCAAACTGAGCACATACCTGAGGTGTGCACATGGCCACTGACACTGTACATGCTCTAGAAATTAAGATACCAGGTTACCCTGATGTCATGGGGCAATGACAGGGTACAGGTAGTTCATGATTCTACAGGATGAGGACACAACAGCCTGAATACTTACATTGAAACCAAACATGTTAATATCAAGCTGAGGCTCTCCTTCTTTCTGCCCTTTGGGTGCAATTTGATTGAGGAGGTGGAAATAGGCTCTGGAATCCTGAAATGAATGAAAAAGAAAATTCAGCTCTCCTGCGCAGCAGTGAATACACCATAACAATTCATTTCAAGCTCATTTTTAACAAGTCATTGTGCATAATTGGCTTATGTACCTTTACTGAATTGCCAAAATCTGTAAGCTTAAGAGAGAATAAAATGGTAGAAAACCAGGCAGCAGGAAAGGAAACAAAGGGAAAAGGTTAGAAATATTTAAGATGACAATTATGCGATTTGACTGTTTGAAAGCTGCCTTTGCTACAAGCTCTGGTGTCACAGCAACCTCTGCAGTGGCTGGAGGAGGCAAAGACCCCATGCTGCTCACACTCATGGCCCTCAGAAGTCCCAAGGCAGCCCTAACCTCTAAACAAGACAGCCATTCCTACTGCCACAGCAATGATGAAAATGACTCAGTGAAAACAAATTCCAAGCAAAAAGCTGATTATAAGCTGTCTGAATGTTTGCTTCTGTGCCTGCACATTAGCTAGAACAGCTTAGAGGAGAGAGGCCAGGGAGGGTCACAGACCAGAAGGAACCAATAGCTGTAGTGATTATTTATCAACTACATGTCCTTTTAGTCCTCAGCACTAAGGAAGACCTCAGCATATCATGGCAGCCTAGGGGATGCACCAGAGAAGCCAACAGCTATCAGCAAAACTAAGTAATTTTGAAGTTGGAAATAAGTGACCATGCACACAACAGGTCAGATCTATGCTCCCCATACACCTCAATTATCAATTTTTTCCTATCTCAATCTTCTTTCTCCTCCTTAAAACTGCTGGCCACATAAATAAGCTCCAGAAAACTGCTGAGATCAGTGTCCAGATGCCCCACACTGACCCAGAGTCACCATCCTCCATTTCTCACCAGTGCCCCCACTCACGTGAAAAGCAGCTTTAAGAGTCCCCACTCCCATTCCTACTAAACACAGTGTGAAGAATAAGAGGTCTTGTTTCCCTTCCTCTCCAGCCCATGACATTTTAGATGAAATGCCATCACCTGCCAAGAATATGTGGAAGTCTCGCTCTCCAGTGAAGCATTTTCCCCCGTTATCTCCACCAAAATATGGATTAAGGATATCTTAAAACATAAGTGATACCAGTTTCAGAGTTGATTAAAACAACAACAGCACTGGAGGAAACAGAGTTCAACACCGGGCTCATCTTCATGGCAAGAAAGAACAGAACTGCAGGATCTCAAATATAATATCCAAAACCCCCCTGGTAAGGCCACTCAGTAAATTAGGGTCAAGAAAGGTCCTGTCTGAGGATGAAAGGTCTCATTTACACAAGCAAACACATCCCTGTCCAGCTCCTAGTCTTTTCCCAGGTATTGCAAATTAGAAGAGCTTTGGTACCTTGATATCTGAGCTCAAGTTACTGATTTTGTGCCAGCCTGCATTTTCCAGGTGGAAGTTGGCCCATCTTAGGAGCAGCTCTTCTGGGGATAGTTTCATAAGGTCCTCCAGATTTTCACCATCACAAAGTAAGGCAGCCAGTGCTACAAGAAAAATGATTGTGAGGGAAGAGTCAAACCTGTATGCCAGAATTTGAGCTGCAGCAAGATTTCAGGGGAGTACAATACCAACTACTGATTATGTCAAAATATTCTGGGTATTAGCAGAGTTTTCTTGAGTTGGTTGTTACAGAGAGGAGTATAAATTATCTAGAAAAATATGTGTAAAAAGTTTTTTCCCTTTTCTTGTATAACAAAATTCTCTGGACTTTATGTGCAGTCTTTTAAGCTGATGACAGGAAGCTAAATGCAAATGCACTTCTATCTCAATGAAAATTGCTTCCAAACAGTTTCATAAGCACCATTAAAAAAACCCAGAGGAGGCAAGATAAGCACCCTTTCAGCTGGCCAGTGCTTCCTTTGCCTTGAATTTTCAGTCTAAGCCAAACAATGTCAACACTTCATGATGGGGAAGCTTAAATAAAAGACACTGAAGCCCCGTGTCTTGGTTTGAAAAAGACAGGTGTCTGCTAAGGAGAGGCAGGCCTCTCTAGGAAATGAGGAATTCAAATCCTTCCCTCCGTGTTATTATAATTTGGAAGATTAAAAAAAAAAAACTTCTCGGTCAGAGCTATGGGGAAGGAATAACAGTCCTTTACTAGTAAATATAACAGGACAGACAAACAACAACAGCACTTATAATAACAGTAAAACAGAACTAAGAACCCCGAGGGCAAACGGTGGAAACTCCAGCGCTGATGGCTGGAAGCTGGAAGCGGTGGATTGTCCTCGGCAGGCAGGGGGGTGCCCTGGCAGGCAAGGTGGGCAGTGCCGGAGAACCTGCAGCGGCTGGACTCGGGCTGACCTAGAATCCAGCAGGGCAACGAAGACAACTCCGAATTTCTGGGCGCTCCAAAAGATGATAGAATTCCCAGGACCAGAATCCTCTGTTAGCCGTGGACTCCAGGCAGCTACTCCGTAGCCCAACCGTCCTCCCCGGGAAAACCGAGAGCAGTGAGTCCTCCACCCTCTGCTCCTGGGAGCCTCCTCCCTCCCCCAAAACCAAGTGATCAACTTCCTTTGTCAGGTTAAGCACCCCTTAACTATCACTACTTAAGTCTCCTAGCAACTCATGGGGGGGGGGAAAATTCTACAGGAAAACTTAACCCTCAACACCCCGCCATCCATCTGGATGCTCTGATAGCACATGCAAGAATATCAGAGCTCTTCAGATTATTTGAAAAGCTTAAATTTTGGAGGCTGACATGCAGGACCAAGTGAGCACAGGGAGAGATCTGCAGCATCAGTCTCTTACCACTAAGGACAAAGCAAAAGGTTGAGCTGCACCACTAACAGTAGCAAGGAGGATTTTAGAACCAAAATAACTACCACAGAGCTGAAGCCCCCTTTGTTAAATTTTTTTTGAGACAGATATACAGTTGTCTTTAATCCTAAAAGGATCCAAACAGCTTTTGCCACATCTCAGCACTGTTAGGAACCTGCAGCTGGAGCAGCCTAGGGCATCACCAAGCAATGTGGTCATTCACTGCCAGGCTCAAGCCAAGCTGCATCTTGACTTACTGGTGTTCAGCCAGCTCTCCAAGGCTAATACACATCACCAGGATGGCACAACCCTCCTGCATGAACCTGCTACACAGCTACAAACAGGCTGGAGAACATTCAGCTTGGCACATGCCCTGATGATCCTTCTTCCAGCAGAGAGGAGGGAGGAAAGAGGCAGTGGCAGGACTGGGACTGACAGCACAAGCAATGCGGTGTTCATGCTTTAGAAGTAATCACTTAGAATTTAATTTACCTTCATTTCTGCTGAGCTCGATGTCAGCAAACAAGCCAATCTTAATGATCTGCCAGAGGAGCCCAAGGACCAGGTGGGGTTTCCCTTCCCTCAAGTCCTCTGCACCAATATTGACAACATGACAGCCGATGGCGGATGCAGAATTCAAGGCCAGGTTCAGGTTCTCCTGCAAATAGCAAAACCCAGTCAGACAGTCCAGGGAGATGCTGCTTTCCCTTTCATCCAGCACCAGCAGAGTGGAGGTTTCCCCTTTGTCCTTGCTCCAACAGCAGCAGCTCAGAGGAAACATTCCCAGCCATTCTCCAGCTGAAGTTTTAAGGGAGCTGAATCAATAAGAACTGAACTAAGCACCAGGGTTTAATTTCAGCCTCTGGTATTTAGTTTCAGCCTCTGAGTTAGTTGCATCTAATGGCATCAACAAGAATAAGGCTAGAGAAGTGCTAATTTACACACATACACAGAGGTATCCTCACAAAAACAACCTACCCTAGTATGAAATGATTTATAACCAACACCAATAACCACATTGTTAAAAAAAGACAGTGCTGTACATAATCACCACAGCAATATTACATGTGCACAACATTTCAGCCACTTTACCCATTTTGTCATTAATTCAGCATTTTTGAACAATGCCCACAGAACTCTCAATTATGCATGGTACAAAACTGCATTTAATAATTAAACAAAAGCTATAAAACTTGCTCCTTTCCAACATTCCACAATAATGCCTTGAGCCACCATGCTACATTAACTAATTATATCTTAATATGAATTTCAGAAAATAAAATACAGAAATGCTTTGTACCTGAATTATGAATGGTGTGAGTCTCTTCTTATTAATTGCTCTTTCATCAATTGTGTCAGGAACAGAAAGATTGATCATTTTGCTGTTAGGAGGAAAACCAATGATATTTGAATAACACTTAATATTTAATCCGAACAAAACTCAATGCACTGTGACAATATTCACCACAGCACATTTCCTTTAGCCTGCTTGTTTTTGTGCTTTTTTTTTTTCATAAAAATCAAGACTGCATAAATCAGAAGTTAATATTTACATTATCAAGAATGTATTTGTAACTAATAGCTAAGCCTGAAACTTTAAACATGTTCCCAGCCACTACTGATCTCAGTTGCTGGAGCAAAAAGAGTACATGAATTATTCACAGTGCAGTCCCTGAACTACTGAAGACTCATTGCTCTGCCGACATCCACTGCACATTCTAGTAAGACAACAAACTTCTTCCTATTGTAAAGGTGTACTACTGCTGGTAAGAAAACCTGCCCCAAAAAAGAACAAACATTTGGAAAGCTCAGTGGGGAGCATGTTAGCACAATGAATTTTTAATCAACACAAAATATGGCAAATTTAAACATTACATTATGAACTACTTCCTACTTAGTTCAGTCTTTGCCTAAAGCCATTAATTACTTGAAACTTGGGAAATAAATAAACTAAAAATATGCATCATGAGATAAAGTTAAAAAATAAAAGAAATTAAAGAGAAGAAGTAACTCATTTAAACTTACTTTGTGTATTTATACAGAGTTATTGAAATTCCAGGTTGATCCAGTTCTCCACTATATTAATTCACTTACAATAAAACAAATTAACCTAACCCATAAAGCCAACAAAAACCTCATACACAGAAGGTTGCTGGTATTTATCAGCCCTGGATGCCTTCTGTTCTCAGCATGTAACAGAATAAGTCACTAACTTAGTGCAGTTATTAAAAAGAACAAGAAGATTCCCAGAAAATCCATTTTTGGGTTAATGCATAATAAGGTCTAACTAACATTCTCACAGAGGACACTGTCTGCCTAAACATCCAAGAAAATGGGCTATTTATCATGTGCTCCTCCTCAAGCCCAGCACCAGGCTGTTTGTACTAGGACAACTCCTGCTCCCACAAAGCACCTTCTGCCCCCTCAGCAAACTCAGTCTCAAACCCAAACAAAAGCACTGGATGAAAATATCAGCTGGCACCAAAGCTGAGTCATCACACAATGGCAATGAAAGCCTGAGAGACTGAGGCTCTTTTTATATGTGCAAAACGTTATGCACACAAACCAGTCACAAAAACAGCCAAGAATAAGATGAAAATTCCCCTAACTACAGTTTTGCAAAGTTATTTTGCTGATTTTTATCTTTTTTTTTTTTTTTTTTTTTTTTTTTTTTTTTTTTATTCAGGCGCCATCATGACTTACCATAGTACAATCCCATCTCCCACAGCTTTAAACAAGTCATCTGTATTTGGGTTCATTGGAATAACGTGCCTGCAGTCAGGATCATTTTCCAGGGCTTTGTTTATCCAGTTTACAAAGGCATATTTCTCTTCCTCTAAGATAACCAATCATAAATTTAATACAGGTTTTTTCATAACACAGATTTTCCCAAAAGAACCAGAGTACAATAGCCCAGAGAAATAACAGCCCCACTATCATTACCACACATTTTATTAGTCACACAAAGTTTAAAGAAGACTCTCACTTACAACTAGCAGAATATTCCTGTTATTTACTTGTTACTTAACAACTTTATCATATTCAAGTGTGACACAAGGATTTCATCAGCAAGCAGTTAACAAAGTGTCTTGGTTTGCAAAGACAGGTATCTGCTATGGAAAGCTAGAGCTCCTTTTGGAATGGAGAATGTAAACCTCCTCCCTCCAAATTATTATAATTTTGCAATTAGGGGCTTTCAAGGGGAATAGGAATAACAGAGATTTTTTTTTTTATTATTAGGAAAATACAAATGTAGTACTACAAAAAAAAAAAAAAAAAAAACCCAAAAAAAACCCAAAAAAAAACAAGCAAGCAAACAAACAAACAAAAATCCTAGAAACCCTGACAGAGTCAGAAATACGACCTGACACCCTGTTGGTCAGGGTGTTGGAGGCAGTCTAAATAAATCCTCCTGGAGTAACAGATGCAGTTCTGTTGGAGTAGAGATGATCTTGTAGAAAGGGTCTAATGGTGGTGAAATGAGTCCAGTCTTTCTCTGAAATCTAGTGGAAAACAGGCTGTCCTGCTGTGCTGAATTTTAGCTTTTATCTAGGTAGGAATCCTTGGCTCCTCCTACTGGGTGGAGCATCTCACAATGGGATGATGTAATGTTGCAGTGAGCCTTAATGGCCCATTAACAGAAGATATCCCCCTGGAGGGAGGATGGGTGCGGAAGAGATAAGGAACATTGCTCCACCTGGCTTTAACAGCTGGTCCATTAACAGAAGGCAGCCCTCCCCCTCCCCCCTGGGGTTAAAAGTTAAAAAAAAACAAACCTCTTTAACTGGTTTCAACAGGTTGGGAATAGAATACATGCTTTTGGTTATATATTGCAATGCAAGACACAAAGCAAATAAGAACACATTTAACTTATACACTGTTAAATTTGCAGCATATAAATTCTGTCTTGCTTTCACCCTGACATGACATCACTCAGCTCTCAGAGAACTAGAGCACAGCACATGGCATGGTGGTAGAAACGGGCTGGTTTTGGCATAGGGCCTCCAAAAACCCAAGAGGAGAGTAGGAAGCAGAGTGGTACCTGAGTAGGAGTGTTGGGTGCCCTCACTGGAGAGTTCTGAGGTGCCCCCAATGGCACAGATTCCTTCCTTCCTGTTAATGGCTCTTCGGAATGTTTTAGCAATATCACTGCTTTTCACCTCTTGGAAAATCTACAATTTAAAGTGCTCTATTAGACAAGAAAAATTAATCTTCATAAAACAAAAAGGACCACAGAAGGAACTATTTCTTCTCAGCTTTGAAGCAAACTTCAAAGTAAAATCAGCAAATGTGAAGGGCCTAGCAAAGGTATGGTGGTATTAAATCTGACGGACAGTGGGCAGAGTCACCCCACTTTCTCAAACACACTGCAAGTGCGTATTGAAACAGAAGCATTAGGCATGAAGTACCTTGCATATATTTACCTTTGCAAGTAGATTTCAAGAGATCACAAGAAAAACCATGAAAACTTTGCAGTCTGAGCACAGGGAACACATGCAGCAGGTCCTGCAGGGCCAAACTTGAGAAAGCTGTGGTGCAATTTTAACCTTTCTGCATAAGTCAGATGCTCGTGAGACTGTGACTTTAGTTCACACAAAAGACTTTGTCCACAACCCAAGAAACAATTCTCTTTAAGCATATAACAGTCAAATCTGCAATAAAGTGTAACAATGAGTGATCCAGGTAAAGATTCCCCCTTCCTCAACGGCAAGCTTTGGCTAACTGGCAAAACACCCTCTTGTTGGAGGGCAGAAAGAGATGCTTTAGCACAGGAAGACTGCACATGCCATTTGCACAGGTTGGATGCTACTGTTAGTGGCCCCAAGGCCCTACAGAACTGAGCAGCTATTAGTAAAAAAAAAAAAGAGATTCAGTGGCTGGAAAGCCTACTGTAACTCCCTCAAAACTGAACTAAATTAGTTTCAACCAAGCTGAAAACACAAATGAAATGTGTACAGGTTCTCTAAACACTACCCAGAAAAGGACAATGAAACAGCAATGTAAAGAAGGACAACAACATGCTTCTGCTAAAAGGAGAGGACACCAGGCTGCAGAGGTGTCACTACAGGGCCAGGCTGCTGGTTGTCACACCTTACCTTCCCTGTCCATTAAACACAGGGAAGGTGGCAAGTCAAGATGATACAGTGCTGTTAAATCATCTCCTGATGGCATGCAGACATTGATCAGGTAAAGCTGACTGAAGATCTGAGAGCCCAAAAGTTGGGGGATTTCTGGTTGGTCGGCTTTAACCACAGGGATTTTGTTTTAGATCTATTTATTTTAAAATTTCCTGGGTTAACTACTGGTATTGCATATCTTCTTGAGAATTTGTGCTCTACTGTTAAGGTACCATTAAGTCACTTGGTCCCAATGTAAAGTCAGTTCATGTCATTCTTTGTACCATAAACTCCAGCAAAAATGCTCAGAGCAAGAATTCAGTTTGTGAAAATCATGCACCTAAGCATTGCTGCTAATGCACACCTCAGCTGCCCTAAGACATTTTGTCTTTACTCAATCATTGGTACCTTTCAAATGTGACAGAAGAGATTTATTTCTTCCTTCCTAGTGCAAAGTTAAGAGTTATGGACCAGCTCAAACCAACAGTTGAAACATGCACCCAGCATGCAAGTGTTTACAAACTGCAAACTCCAACTTACTAGTTGACTCCGAACTCAAAAAGTTCAGAGGGTCTGAAAACAATTAAGAAACAGAAAGTAAAGACAAATTAAATATCAAGAAAACTAACTGACATGAAAACAGCTCCCTCAATATACTGCACATACTTTATTCCTTCAGCATTCAGTCATCAGAGCATCAAAAGGATGAAGAACGTACATCAAACCATTATCCCAGAAGTCTTGCATTTTTGTTAAAATAAATATTTTTTTTAATTCTGGCCTATTTCTACTAAAAAGGACTGATCCTCCAACTTGTCCTATCACCTTACTCCTGTTCTTCCCTTTCAAGGCAAGAGATTTGAATTTTCCTAGATCAGCACCTCACACAAATCCAACTGTGTCTTGAAATGCCCTTTTAACTCTTTAGCAAATAATTGTAGTCCCAATAAACAGAGAAAGGAAAATATACTGATACACAGGGAAAACAAGCATTCATCTGTGTGCCTGGAAAAACTGAATAGCTTCCAGTAAATACTGTAAGTTTGGATCATTGCAAGTCTTTTTTTCCAGTTGTCACCTCATGTGGAAACAGTATTTTGGCTTACAATGAATCTATCATATAGGAAAACCACTTGGATTTTTTTTGGTTGGTTGGTTGGTTGGTTGGTTTTTGTTCAAAAACCAACCAATATTTCTCCTTTGTCCAAATCTAAAGGCTGTCAATAACAGCAGAAAAGACTGATCATAGACAGATACCGGTACAAAGAACTGATTTTTACATGGCTAGTCCTCAGAATTGATCAGTTTGTCAGAAGAAAATTAGGATTAGGGTAAGTGGCTGAGAAGTCAGGTTCAACCTCTTCTATGGTCTTCCTTAGTTTTGTCTAAAAGGGCCCCCCCAAGCTGCTGGCAATCCAGAAATATCACTTACATAGACAAACTCTTCAAAGCTAATCTTCCCATCTTTATTCTTGTCACCATCAATCATGAGCTTCTGGATGATCTCTCTCACTTTGTACCCAGGGAGAGGCAGGCTGGCCTCCTTGAACAGCTCATGCAACTCGTAGTCACAGATGAATCCATTGCTGTTGAGGTCTGAGGAAGAGAAGAGACAACAGAAGGTTTTAGAAATGTGCCTGTACCTGACAGAACTGACCCCCAACAGAAGGGCAAAAACATGACCCCCCCCATGTTCAAGAGCTTTATGGAGAGCACCCTGCATGTTGGGAGTCCAGGGCATTCCTTTGGCTGCCCTGGAGGGTCAGAGACCTGGACAGGGGGGTCTGGGACCCTGGCCCAGAGCCCAGAGAGACATTGGCTTTGATCCCAGTCCATAGGAAAGGCTTCCTACACTGCGGGATGGATTGCAAGCCACAAGAGTGTGAAAGATAGTAGTTTAGCCTATCACAGGGTGAGAAAACAGTAGGTTTGGGTTTTTAGTATAGAAGTGAATGGGAGCAAGATGGAGGAATTGGGGCATTGTCTCCAGCTTCTTCTTTCTTCTTCCCTCACTCCATTTTCTGCAGTGATGGTGGCACAAAGTAGTTTCAGGAGATTGGGTCAAAGTAGAGACGACCTTTTTAGTATAAGTGATAGGTATTGGCAAATAATGATAAATAAAGAATACGTAACAATTAGTATAAAAGATAGCGACAGCCCAATGCGAGGAGGAGTCATCAAATGCCCGAGCAGCTGCACAGACCTTTGTTGGGCACTGAGAAAATTGTAAGATAAGAAACAATAAATAAAGCATGCAACCTTGAAAAATCAGAATCTGAAGACTCCGTCTCTTTCTTGCGTCTGGCTCAGAGCTTTGCAGAAGGCAAAAGACTCTAAAACCACCTGAATCTCGGAACCAAAAACCGAGACCTGCACACTGGGGACCTGCTGAATCCATGCAGGGCACGGGCACACAGCAGGATGGCCACACCAAAAATATCAAGGAGTACACTGTTCAAAAAGGACACCCGTAGGAACCAAAGGTACACAGTAAATACACACGGCACAGTCTCAGAAAGTGTCCCAGCACAAGTCATGGGAGCCCTCCAGCTCTGGGAAACAGCAGCTTTGAAGCAGGACTGACCACGATGACTCTGCGCACATGTGGCAAGTCTGGTATTAAAAGTTTCACAACAGAACATCTGTATTTTCATAAACAATCTCCAGAATGTCTCTTTTTTATGTCTAAATACCACAGCCCCTGCATGTTAAAAATAGATGGTAATGAAACACAGCACCTCATTTTCTGAACTAAAAACACCAAGTCAGCTCTGCAGTTGCATTTTTATCATGTTGTCAATGATATTCTCCATTTAACACTGACAGCAAATTGGAAACAGATATTTTATTGCTGCACAAGAATGCTCCTGCAAGGACATTTGCTTTCACAGTCTATCACCAAGTCACAGCAGTACCATATGTTTAGTGAGATAGTGTCACCTACTAGACTGAGGTAGAAAACAAGAATCTAGTGGGACACTGGAGCTTTGCCCATAACAGATCCCAACCTCTTTGGGGACATCATCACATCTACTGACCACACATGGCAAATCCAGCAGCCCCAGACTTTCTTCAGGCAAGTGAGGTTTTCCTGCCACTATGGACACTATGGGTGCCTTCTTCCCCAAGCTAACCAGGATGTGCAGAGTGCTGCTCACAGCAGAGCTGGCACCCAACTTTCAGCAGAGTTGGGTCCACAAGGAGACAGAGTATTTGAAGTAGTTGTATAGCCCAGATTCACACCTCAAGACAAGCATGACCCTCCAGCCCCATCTTTGGAGAGACAGGGATTCACGGCATGTTGTGCTGTTACTGGCTCAGTGATAGGATGCTAAAATCCCTTTGCTGTAGGCAAATGCTACAGACAGCACAGGGAAGTTAATTTTGTGCCTGAAGAGCTGCACCAGCACCAGAAATTGGTTTTCTTCAAGAGGGAATCTCACCACAGCCACTGGGGTCAGTATTTATGCTTAAAGGGAGATACTTTCAAGAATAAAGAAAACAATCAGGATAGCTGTAAGGTCCAGGGTTATTTATTTTAACCAAATTGTGGAGGTCAAATTACTTTTAATGAAGATTCTATGGTTTTTAGATTTTGTTTCACAGCAACGTTCCAGCAAGCAGCACGTTTGTACCACTATTCCAACTGTCCTCATTTTCCAGATCCATATGGGAATATGGGATTTTAAAAATGTTTTTATCAGTTAGCAAGAAAGTGAAACTTTGCTTAGTGGCAAATATCCAAGTAACCATAGCAAACCTGTACTCCCTACTATACCGCAGTCTCTGTGTCTCAGACTAAGGAAGAGCATCAGTTCCAGTGGGTTAATAAATACATTAAACTACTTCATGAAAAGTCAGTGCTTACAATAGTGCTGAGAAAATAAAGTGGTTTAGGGCAGTGATTAATGATACCAATAGGCTGCTGTCTGGCCCTGAATTTTAGAATTTTATTCTAAATAATATAAGCTTACAAAGGCAAGATTTATTAATGGTCCAGCCTGAGATGTCATGAGTGAACTACTTCCCCTCTAGATAAATCACAGCTTCTTCCATTACAGTATTTTTAGTACTGAATCTAACTTTACAATATGCATCTTTTCTCCTCCTTACAGCCAGTGAGGAAAAAAAGTCAAGAAGGGATTTCCTAATTTCCAGGGCCTATGAACCTAAACCAAAACTTTGCTTTCACCCTCAGCCTGCAACCAACTCCCTTGCTTTTGCCTGTACCTGACTGAACCAACCACAATCCTTCAAGCATGCTGCCAAATTAAGCAGGTAAATCCAAAAACACCTGTTCATCACTTCTTCCTATTAATCCACCACCTAAGTTTTACATCTACCTAAATGTTAGAATAGATGCAAGTAGCAGGCTGTCATGGGTTAGTACAGTTTAGCTTTTTTAGTCATACAGGAATGTAGAATGATTTTCTGGGTTAGGACCGGGGAATTGCTTTAGAAAGGACAGGGACCTATCAGAGGGTTAGTTGGAATATTGGCATCTGTTTTGACCACTGAAAAATGTTGGCTACGACTTTGGGAAGTACCATATAAAACCCCTTGATTTCCTGTAGGTTGGCCCCTTTTTTTCCTTTGGCCAGAGAGAGACAGGTAACATTGAGTTAGGCCTGCTGCTTCCCCCGCTTTTGGGGGGGAGATAGCCTGAGGCCTGGCCAGATTCTATCAGCTCCCGGGTGGGGGAGGAAAGGAGAGGTTGCTGCTTTACAACAACTACTTTCTCTAAACTTCCCTGGAGCAGGGAGAGATCTCTGCCGGGCCCCTGATAAGAGCTATGGGCACCATTTAGGCTGAGGCCGCCCCAATTTACACCGAGGGGTGGGCTGAAAAGGCATTTATAATCCTGCCAGTTTTTTTGTGATTCCAGACTGCCTGGGTGCTCTGATCTCTGATGTTTCTGCATGAGTTCTGCATGGCCTTGAACATCTCATACCACAAGCTACCGCGGGAAAGAAGAGACTCTGGGCAGATTTAACCCTTTCCTGGCAACATGAACCTTCCAGAGCTTGGCCCTTCTCTGAGAGAGAAAAGAAAGGGACAGAGTGAACATAAAGAAGACACAGCATGAAGTCAGTAGAGCGAGAGTGAAAAGACTATTGGGACAGAGGGTTGAAGAGTTTGTTGTTCCATTCTTATTGAGCCATGGAAATGAACTCTATATTTAGATTATCCCTTTAAATCATGGAAAGATATGCATTTGGGGAGATGATTGTTTAGATTTATGTGTGGATTTGAGCAAAGGTGTTTGTGATGGACTAAGTAATATTAATACTATAAGATGCTTGAACAGAGATAGAGATGAGAAGCCCTCTGCGCCAGTGAAGAAGTGAGAAGATATCTCTATAACTTGAGGTGAAGAATCCTTTGCCTTTAGAATCTTTAAAAGCTGACAACCCAATATGCAAAAGTTTTAGACCCATGACTGTTACAGTGTGTTAATTGGGTTTATATTGTGCTTCATTTTATATTGGGTTCTGTAATGTTTTTCTATTTTATCCCCTGTTCAAACTGTATCACGTGGTTTGTCCCTGCTCAGCCCTGCCCATCCCCCACACTGGAATGTAACCCAACTCTGTTCCGCTCCCACCTTATCCCTGATTGGGTAGTGGCTTGGCCCTGCCTCTAGGCCCATCCCCCCTGGGGAAAAAGCCCCGGGACGGCCGGGGGCTCGGTCTCTTTGGCATCAGAATGGGGACGGGGAAGGAGCTAAAGGAGCTCTGGACCAAATAAAGCTATAGTCCCCCCCCTGGAGAAAGAGCAGGCTCTTGCCTTTTGCCATCGGCAGTCGTCTGGGTCTCTCTAGAGAACAACCTCAGCCGGCGTCCAAGCATGCAGCTCGAAGCCACAAGGGGCTCCCAGAAAGCTGGAAGAACCACGCATGGAGCACATGGCCGAACAATCTCACGCAGGCATGTGAGTCCCGAAACATACCCCACCCACGCAGAGACAGACCCGTCAGGCTTGGCGTTCACTGTGGAGTCTCCGAAACACAGGATTCAACAGGCCAGGGCTGCAGTTTTTTCCTTTGGACTTAAAAAACCCATAGGAGTGCTGCGAAGAAGGCCCCCCAAATGGCAGGCTGCTCCCAGAGAAGGTGACCACATGTTCGTGGAAAACTGACCCTGGGAACTGAAACTGGAAGCTTTTTTTGCACCAGAAGGGTCAGTCTCACGCAAAAAGAGTGACTGGGAAAGAAAGGAAAGACTCGTCTGAACGCTGGATGTTTGGTAAGTATTATCACTTTGGTATCTAAGGAAAAATCTTATTCAGAGGCATTGTTCCTCAGGGAAAAGTTTTTTTCCTTTGGGGGAAGGTTTTTTGCTTTCAGAGTAAACCTTCAGGGTGCTTTAATAGCACATTTGATTTTGGCCGGGGCGGGGGGGGGGGGGGGGGAAAAGGAACCGGTTTCCCCCCCGGGTTTTTTTTTTTTTCTCTCCAGAGACGATTTTTAACTTTTGGTTTCCCAGTCACAGTTAAAGGGGACTGTCCTGGTTTGGAGACAAATTTGGGGGAAGACCCAAATATAGGATCCCTCTGGGAGGCAAACCTAAGTGGCCTCTCCCTCCAACCAGTCTGGAAAAAAGAAAAACTTTTGTGGAGAAAAGTGGAAAAACTATTTTACTAAACAAATAAAGTGCATACAAGTATAAAGAATGAATAATATGAAACAATAAAACCTCTCGTTCTGGAGTGAGATGGCAAATTGAGAAAAGTCCTTGCCGTGGGTGGAGCTCGGCTCTCTCTCAGTCTCTCCTCAGTCCTAGTCTCTCCGGTGCTGCTGGAAAATGCCGAGGTCTAGGCCCCAGTGGGCCGCAGGTGCAGCCCCCGGTGCTCCCCTGGGTTTTTAGTCTAGAGCAGGTTTAAACAGTTCCAAGAAAAAGGAAAGAAAAAAAACAGTCCAGGGAACTTCTCTGCCCTAGCTAGCTGAAACTAACTAAAAGCAAAAAGATCTCTGTCCTGCAGTGTTTCCAAGCCTCCGCCGAACACACCGTCTGGAGAAGAATGTGGAGGAGTCAGGCAGTTTTCTTAAAACAAACTCCGCGCTTCTCCTTGCTCTTAGAACTAGTCTTAAAGGCACAGGACTCAATATACAGCAGAAACAGAACAGACGATTGGGGATACAAGCATCATAAAGTTACCCTAGGACATTCTACTCCTTATCTCCATATTGTCAATTTACTAAAACTAATATATACTCTAGCTCTACACACACATATATCTATATAAAAACAATATGCAATATACAGCTACATACAGTGGCAGTACTATTTAGCATACAGCGATAATTACCCCCAGTTCTCACTTAACAATCAAATCTCCCTGGGGTACACATCGTGTGGTTCCATCTTTCTGCATTACTCACTATGTGCAGCCTGGTCCCTGAGCAAAGACAATCCCACGGATGGGATTTTCCGTACTTGAAGCAGAATTGATCTAAACTGTCTTCCCTAACAAACCTCTTACATGTACTACTGGGACTTTCTCTCCATCTACTGCATGTAGGGGCTCAGATTGGGCAGGGCCTGCTCGGTTGGTGGAACTTCAGGTGTTAACTAACTAGGTGGCCTTTGCTAGATGCTGTTCCTAATTTTTGAATGATCCCTCACCTAGTGCTTTCAGGGTAGTTTTTAGCAGTCCATTGTATCTTTCTACCTTCTCTGAAGCTGGTGCATGATAGGGGATACGGTACACTCACTCAATGCTATGTTCTCTAGCTCAGTTGTTGATGAGGCTGTTCTTGAAATGAGTTCTATTGTCTGACTCAATCCTCTCAGGAGTACCATGCCTCTAAAGAACTTGCTTTTTAAGGCTTAGAATGGTGTTCTGGGCAGTAGCGTGAGGCACAGGGTAGGTCTCCAACTATATAGTGGTGGCTTCTACTATGGTCAGCACATAGCGCTTGCCTTGGCGAGTTTGGGGAAGGGTGATGTAGTCAATCTGCCAGGCTTCCCTATACTTATACTTGGACCATTGCCCGCCATACCATAGGGGCTTCACCTGCTTGGCCTGCTTGATGGCAGCACACGTCTCACAGTCATGGATAACCTGAGAAATACTGTCTATGGTTAGATTCACTCCTCGGTTTCGTGCCCACTTATAGGTGGCATCTCTGCCCTGGTGACCTGAGGCATCATGGGCCCATTGAGCTAGAAACAACTCTCCCTTGTGTTGCCAATCTAAATCTATCTTTGACACCTCTATCTTTGCAGCTTGATCTACCTGCTCGTTGTTTCGGTGCTCTTCATTAGCCTGACTCTTGGGGACATGGGCATCTACATGACGGACTTTCACAGGTAGCTTCTCTACCTGAGTGGCAATGTCCTTCCACTCATCTGCAGCCCAGATTGGCTTTCTCCTGCGCTGCTAATTGGCCTTTTTCCACTTCTCCAGCTATCTCCACAGAGCATTGGCTACTATCTACGAATCAGTGTAGAGGTAGAGCTTTGGCCACTTCTCTCTTTTAGCAATGTCTAGGGCTAGTTGAACAGCTTTGAGTTCAGCAAGTTGGCTTGACCCACCTTTTCCTTCAGTGGCTTGTGCAACTTGTCGTGTGGGGCTCCATACGGCTGCTTTTCACTTTTGTTTCATCTCAACGATGCGGCAGGAACCGTCAGTGAAAAGAGCGTAGCATGTTTCTTCTGCTGGCAGTTGGTTGTATGGTGGAGCTTCTTCAGCACGTGTCACTTGTTCCTGCTCCTCTTCATCCATGAGACCAAAGTTTTCACCTTCCGGCCAGTTTGTAATTATTTCCAGAATCCCAGGGCGATTTGGGTTTCCAATGCGGGTGCGCTGAGTGATGAGGGCAATCCATTTGCTCCATGTGGCGTTGGTGGCATGGTGGGTAGAGGGAACTTCTGCTTTGAACATCCATCCCAGCACTGGTAGTCGAGGTGCCAGCAGGAGTTGTGTTTCAGTGCTTACTACTTCTGAGGCGGCTTGAACTCTTTCATAGGCGGCCAAGATTTCCTTCTCTGTTGGAGTGTAGTTGGCTTTGGACCTTCTGTAACTTTGGCTCTAGAATCCCAGTGGTCGGCTTCGAGTCTCCTCAGGCACCTTCTGCCAAAGGCTCCAGGACAGGCTATTGTTCCCGGCTGCTGAGTAGACCACGTTTTTCACATCTGGTCCCGTCCTGACTGGGCCAAGAGCCACTGCATGAGCGATCTCCTGCTTGATCTGGGCAAAGGCTTGTTGCTGTTCAGGGCCCCAGTGGAAATTGTTCTTCTTGCGGGTGACTAGGTAGAGAGGGCTCACAATCTGGCTGTACTCAGGAATGTGCATTTTCTAGAAACTTATGGCGCCTAGGAAAGCTTGTGTTTCCTTTTTGTTGGTTGGTGGACACATTGCTGTGATCTTGTTGATGACATCAGTGGGAATCTGACGCTTTCCATCTTGCCACTTTATTCTTAGAAACTGGATCTCTCGAGCAGGTCTTTTAACTTTGCTCTTCTTGATGGCAAAACCAGCTTTCAAGAGAATCTGGATGATCTTCTCTCCTTTCTTAAACACTTTCATTGCTGTGTTTCTCCATACAATGATGTCATCAATGTACTGTAGATGTTCTGGAGTTTTACTTTTTTCTAATGCAGCTTGGATTAGTCCATGGCAGATGGTGGGGCTGTGTTTTTACTTTTGGGGTAGTCGGTTCCAGGTGTACTGCACGCCCCTCTAGGTGAAAGCAAACTGAGGCCTGCATTCTGCAGCTAGAGGAATGGAGAAAAATGCGTTAGCAATGTTAATGGTGGCGTACCATTTTGCTGCCTTGGACTCCAGCTCGTACTGGAGTTCTAGCATGTCTGGCACAGCAGCGCTCAATGGTGGAGTCACTTCGTTTAAGGCACGGTAGTCTACAGTCAATCTCCATTCTTTATCAGACTTGCGCACAGGCCAGATGGGGCTGTTGAAGGGTGAGTGGGTTTTGCTGACTACCCCTTGGCTCTCCAGCTCACGGATCATCTTGTGGATGGGGATCACAGCATCTCGAGTTGTTCTGTACTGTCGGCGATGTACTGTTGAAGTGGCAATTGGCACTTGTTGCTCTTCCACTTTCAGAAGACTTACAGCAGATGGGTTCTCTGATAGTCTAGACAAGGTATTCAATTGCTTAATATCTCCTGTCTCTACAGCTGCTATCCCGAATGCCTACTTGAATCCCTTTGGGTCTTTGAAATACCCATTTTGGAGGAAGTCTATGCCTAAAATGCATGGAGCCTCTGGGCTAGTCACAATAGGGTGTCTCTTTACTCATTTCTAGTCAGGCTCACCTCAGCTTCTACTAAAGTAAAATCTTGTGAACCCCCTGTCACCCCAGCAATGGAAACAGATTCTTCCCCCACATGTCTTGATGGGAGTAATGTGCACTGTGCACCAGTGTTAACTAAGGCCTCATATTTTTGTGGTTCTGATGTGCCAGGCTAACGAATCCACACAGTCTAAAAAACACGGTTTTCCTTAGCCTCTACCTGGCTAGAGGCAGGGCCCCTCTAGGCCTGATTATCCTTATTTCCCCGGGTAACTGGAGCTGCTTCCTTTTTGCTAGAATTTCCTCTCACAGTCTTGCCATCTAACAATTCATGCACTCGTTGTGTCATAGCTTCAGTAGATTCTCTATCCCATTTTTTCATGTTTTTTCCACAATCACGCAGGATGGACTACAGCTTAGCTCGTGGAATGCTTTTTCCCTCTCTATTTAGGGAACGTTTGCGTGTGGTGCCAGAGCCCTTAACTTGTACTGCAGAGATCTGGAGAATGCTCTCTTTGATTTTTTTGAGATTGTCTGCGAATCCCTGCATCTGTGTTTCCAAAGCTGCGATTCTTACATGTGTTGGACTATGCACGGCATCTGCATATGTTCGGAGCTTCTTTGCTATATCAAGCACAGTCTCTTCTGTCTCATCCCGCTTCATTATTGCTAAAGCAGAGGAGCATTCTTGTGGCCCAAGTCGTACAAGTTTTCGCTACATTACAGGTGTACATGGTACTAAGTCGGGGTTCTTAGTGTTTAGGTCATCTGAGAAGACAATCTCCGCTACTGCTATTTCTCTCAAGCGCTGAATCCCTTGTTCAATGGTTTTCCACTGAGTTTGCTGCATATAGAGATCGTCGGCACACAGATATCTTTGTGCCACGCTTCTCAGGACCTGTTCCCAGAGACTGCAAGGACTAGCTTCCCTCATCATTTCTTGGTCAATAACTGGATCATGTGATAGGGATCCTAGATGTCTCGCTTCAGTGCTATCCAGTATTGTAGCCTCGCCTGCAGCATCCCAAAGACGGACTAACTAACTAATTATAGATTCATCAGATCGTCGAGTATAATCCTTTTTTAGGCTACGAAGGTCCTTCAGGGAAAAGGCCTCAGTAGTATCTCTTGATCTTGTAGCAGTTGGTCGGGCTCTTGATCTTGTAGCAGTTGGTCGGGCTCTTGATGTTGTAGCAGCTGGTTGGGCTCCTGATGTTGTAGCAGCTGGTTGGGCTTCTGATCGTGTGCTAGTTGTTTGGGCTCCCGATCTTGTACCAGTTGGTTGGGCTTTCGATTTCGTATCAGTTGGTTCAGCTTCTGACTGTGTATCATCAGTTGCTTCAGCTTCTGATTGTGTGTCAGTTGGTTTGACTTCTGACTGGGTGTCAGGAGGCACTGAGGCTCTTTCACCTGAATCATCGTCTACTGGTCGATCGGTTTTGTCCTTGTGCTTCTTTCCCTTCTTTACTGCAGCAACTGCCGGTGTCTTAGCTTCACTGTCTGGTTTAGCTGCATCTTGAATAGCTGTGGGGTTGGCTGCAGCCTGAGTGACTGATTTATCTCCCTGCTCCCTTGCTTTTATCTGCTGCCCTATAGTGTTTAGCAGTGTGTGACTTATTCTAGACAAGCTATAAGCCATATAGAGGAAAGTCACGAGGTGAAATACCAGGAAGGTGGTGTCTTTAACATTCAAAAGACCTTGAACATTCTCTAACAGTGATGTAACTGACTCAAAAGAGAAGAAGGAAAAAAGAGGCTGAAGAGCCTCATTCCCTACTCCTCCTTTAACAAACTGGGTGCAATTATTGATAAATCCTCAAAACATGCTACCGGAACTAGGACGCAGGGTAGGACGAAAAAACCATAAACTGAACATACCCAGAACAAACTGCAGTATTTTTATAAGCTTCTTGTAAACCATAATTACTGAACCCAGCAAAATAACTATTCTAATTTGTGCATCCCTAGTGTAAAAGCTGTATGTTAAGGACAATATTGGAGCTATTTCTGGGTAGGAAAACAAACTTAGAGACCAGAAAGGTATTAAGACCGCAAAAAAGCTTAGGGAACAGAAATGCAGAAAAGACTCTATTCTAAGAGATGTTAGGACTTCAAGAAGCAACATGGCTACTGTCTGTTTAATCTCTACCCGAAGGACAACAACAAAAAAAAATGCAGTTAATAATAATCAGTACAAGTTTTTTCTACTCTCTCGTGCCCCACGTTGGGCGCCAATTAAAGGTATGTCCTGGTTTGGAGACAAATTTGGGGGAAAACCCAAATATAGGATCCCTCTTGGAGGCAAACCCAAGTGGCCCCTCCCTCCAACCAGTCCGGAAAAAAGAAAAACCTTTGTGGAGAAAAGTGGAAAAACTATTTTACTAAACAAATAAAGTGCATACAAGTATAAAGAATGAATAATATGAAACAATAAAACCTCTGGTTCTGGAGTGAGATGGCAAATTGAGAAAAGTCCTTGCCGTGGGTGGAGCTCGGCTCTCTCTCAGTCTCTCCTCAGTCCCAGTCTCTCCGGTGCTGCTGGAAAATGCCAAGGTCTAGGCCCCAGTGGGCCGCAGGTGCAGCCCCCGGTGCTCCCCTGGGTTTTCAGTCCAGAGCAGGTTTAAACAGTTCCAAGAAAAAGGAAAGAAAAAAAACAGTCCAGGGAACTTCTCTGCCCTAGCCAGCTGAAACTAACTAAAATCAAAAAGATCTCTGTCCTGCAGTGTTTCCAAGCCTCCGCCGAACACACCGTCCGGAGAAGAATGTGGAGGAGTCAGGCAGTTTTCTTAAAACAAACTCCGCGCTTCTCCTTGCTCTTAGAACCAGTCTTAAAGGCACAGGACTCAATATACAGCAGAAACAGAACAGACGATTGGGGATACAAGCATCATAAAGTTACCCTAGGACAGGGACACAGAAACTTAAAATATGAGCCAAAAATGGGTGCTAGGCTGTCTGTGTCTCAAAAAAGAGTCTATTATCAAATTTTAAGTGCCTCAGATGATGGGGTGACCCATTGTTCAAAGAAACAGTTGAAAAAATTAATTTGGTTGTTTTCTCAGTTTCCACATGTATCATTAGAGCAAATAAGCTTCCCAGAATTTCGGGAGGCTGTTGCAAATAAAAGAACGGAATCTGGCTCCCCTAATAATAAAGAAAATGCAAATTTTGCTTTTTATAGCTTAAAAGTTAAGATTGCATTGCAAAAGCAAAATGAAAAGGAAAAAAAGCCAGTTCTTTGTAGATTTTCCCTAGTTTGTACTTTTGCAGACAGTTCGGGTGCTCAAATCCTCCATCTTAGTGATCCCCAGGCTGGTCTCAGTTCTGTGGGGGGGGTCACAAGATGGAGGGGTCTCCTTTGTTCCCCCAAATGGCTGAAGCCACATGCTCTCGAGCCACAAGGAGCCTCTCTCTTTGTCTGTCCCTCCTTCCCGCAATCCCTTTCGCAATCCCTTCCTCCCCCCAGACCCCTCCCTCTCTTCGGTGCCGCCCCCGGCACTGCCCTCTCCTCTGACTCTGTCCCCTACCCTCAAACCTCCGCCCTCCAACTCCGCCCCTTGTGACTCAAGCCTCCAGCCCCTCCCTGCCCCTGGTTCCCACAGTTTCCCTGCCCACAGTGCCAGTTCCCACACCCCGGGGGGGAGGAGCGGGGAACCTGGAAGCAGGAAGTACTCCCGGCTTTTCTGCCACCCCTCTGTCACATACCGACGGTCAAAAAGAGGGGGTGTGTTACCCTGGTTTTTCTGAGCTTTCTTATTAGCCTTCTTGAAATTCATAATGGAGTCAGATCTTTTCGTTACTGTACAATATTAGGAGCAGTTTTCTACCTTTCCCATAGATGTAACATAAACAAACCCTTTGTTTCTCATTCTTTGTCCTTTGTTTGCATATTTCTAACCTGAAAAACAACTGTAACTGACAGTGGGTCTGGCCACTGAGGATGAGGGGTGGAAACCCAAAAAGCCAATCTTCTGCCAGATCCACAAATGTATAAAAAAGTAAAGAATAAACAAAAAGGTCTTCTTTCTCTGTTCTCGGAGGAGAAGCTGGAAGAACCTCTGCCCTGCGAAAATCTCGTCTGTGCGTTATTGCTTTGTGTGTCTCGGCGACAGGGGTGCTGTCCACAGTAATTGGGACCCCTTCCCCCAACAAGCGATTCAGGATTTATGCAAAGCTCAGATCAATTTTGGATATGAAAGTGAATACTTCTGCAACCTTTTAAAAGCAAATTTAGCAGGGAATCCTATAGTTCCCTTTGACATCTGAAGAGATTTACTCCCGGAGCTTTGGCAAAATCCTGAAACAGCTGTTGATAATAATTTCACAATTCAATTAGAACATCTATGTGGTGATAGTGAATGGGCCTCAGCCCTCAAGCAGGCTCAGGAAATTCCTTTGCTTCCATCAGAACCTTTTGTAGCATTTGTGGAACGATTAACCAGTGCTATCGAGTTACAGGTTAACGGAGAAGGAGCCCAGGAACAGGTCCTGGAGGAAATGGCTCTGGCCAATGCAGACGAACAGTGCAAGGCAGCCATCCTCAGCCTGCCCATGGAACCAGCTCCAGCCCTAGATTACATGCTCCAGGTGTGTGCCAGGAAGGTTCCCTTCATGACAGCTCATCAAAGCCACAGTTCCAGAGTCAAGCCACCACAAAAAGCTGCTGCTGTAGACACCCTGCCTCCTGTGCCTGTGCCACGGCCACCGCCCAAGAGAAGAACCATGTGTCTCCTGCGCGATCAGGCTGGACATTGGGCATCTCAATGCTCTTTAAAGAGACAATTACTGGACTTTCGGGACGATGGGGGCGGGGGGGGTCTCAGGGGCCCAAAAGGAATTTTTCAAAAAACTAAATGATGAGCGCCAGCTTGCCCAGCGTGCTGACATAAATGGGGCAAGTCCGAGGAGGGGGCAGAAAAAACTGGGAAATGTAAATGTTGAATTAACTAATCCTGCTTTAACTAGTTCTGCCTTTCAGCAAAAGTCACCAGATGTGATAGTAAAGGATACAGTGACCAGAGAAACAAAAAGTCCTCATGATCAGGTCACCTGGGGTCGTGGGTACACCTATGTGTCCACTCCCCCAGGTCTCAAGTGGGTGCCAGCCGAGTGGATGAAACCTTTCATCCCTAAAAGTGCAAAGCCACCTGCAGAGGCCCCACAAGTGGCCAGTGCTGCCTGGAGGAGGAGAAAGTGCCGAACCCTCTCCTAATTATTCCTTAACAGTGTTTTTCTGGACAGTTTGTTTGCACTAAAGGTCATTTTTTTCTTCTGCAACTTTAAAGGTACTCAAGGTCCGAACTTTGAGCATCTCCCATGGACTGAGCCTTCCTCCTTCTCAATTTAATAAGAAAGAGTAAGATGTTACAGTGTGTTAATTTCGTTTATATTGTGTTTCATTTTATATTGGGTTATGTAATGTTTTCCTATTGTATCCCCTGTTCAAACTGTATCATGTGGTTTGTCCCTGCTCAGCCCTGCCCATCCCCCACACTGGAATGTAACCCAACTCTGTTCCGCTCCCACCTTATCCCTGATTGGGTAGTGGCTTGTCCCTGTGTGGTGGTGCAGAACTGTTTTATTAGGTTTTTGTAAGAAGTTTATGTTATGGTTCATTTCACTGTATCCCCAATTCTGTATCCCTTTTGTGTTTTCTGTATAATAAGGTGTTTTGTATCAATCATCCCACCCCTCACATGACATGTAACATCCCCTCTGCCCCCCCTTGCTCTGGGGCAGCCTGTCTATCACTCCAGGGGTCCCTCCCGGATTGCAAAATCTCAGGGAGAGGCCTTCAGGTGATAGGTCTCCTGGGGGGAATTCTTTTCCTCTGGGGGTGGTTGGTCCAAGGCTTGGGGGTGGGCACACCTTGGACCCACTGTACCCCCTGATTTGTTGTCTTGTTTTTTCCTCCCTGGAACCCCTCCCCCGTATATAGGGGGTAGGAGGGAGGAAGAGGGTCTCTCAGCGCTGGGAACTCTCAACTCTCAGCCCTCGGAGCTCTCAGCTCTCCTGCCGCTCGCCTCGGGCCTCGGAGCTCCCTGCTAATAAACATCTTTAACCTGCTAAGCTGAGAGCCAGCCTTTTCTCTTCTGCTGCTATTGACTGTCTTGATACATGGAAGTCTAGCTGCTGAGCCGAGAAGCCGAAACGAAGTGGAAACTTTGTGTCTGTGTTGACTCGAGCTAGCTGGGGGTCAGCTCCCAACCGGAGCGGGACAGAAACAGACACATCCCTGCCTCTAGGCCTGTCCCCCCTGGGGAAAAAGCCGTGATATCCCCCCGGAGAGAGAGCAGGGTCTGTGCCTTTTGCCATCGACAGTCATCTGGGTCTCTCTAAAGAACCACCTCACATGACCCATAGGAAACTTGGGAAACTGCTAATGGGAGGGGGTCACAAAGGCAGGTTTCCCCAGGTGCCTGTTTATGTGACAGTTAAAAAACCCACAAGAGAACTGTTCTACGTTGTCAGTACGATCCATGACTCTAAGAGAGACTCTTCCCCTAAAGAACTGATGAAAGACTATTGTCAGATGGTGAAACTGACTGAAAATTACAAGTTTTGTCTCTTTATGTTGTTTTGGAGGAAAGTTAACAGTTTGTAAGGGGAGGGAAGAGTGTTTTTGGAGTTTCATTCTGTTTTGTTTTAGTTTTTTCCCCAACTTTCTTTTTCCATTCTTTTAGTGTGTGTTAATAAAACTATTTGTTCATTTTTAAGGTTTAGCCTGCTTTGCTTTTCTCCTAGTCTCTCTCCCACAGAAAAAGAGTGAGTACTAAGACCAGAATTTGGTGAACATGAAGCCACTACACAGGCAAAGGACAGAGAAAAATAAGACTTCAAAATATATATTGTATCCTTGATGGGATCCAATTTTGATTCAGATTTGGTAAAGGTTTTCCTCTTGACGTGTCTAGGTTAAGCATTCAGAAGTGTTTCTGATTCGGGCTTGCATGTGCTATGTCTGAGCCTATTCAGATGTAAAAGGGATAAAACCTTACTTATATGGCATTTCCTGAGGCAGAAGCCTCTTAGGTGAGACATCAGGAAACTGAGTTCCAAAGTCTGCAACTCCAATAAGTGACACATGGATAAAGTATGCTGAAACCTATTTAGAGCTTGGTTCTACATATGAAGCCCTGCAGGGCAGGTATGAGGAATTTACTCCAAGCTGGGTCAACATCTGCCCAGTTTGATGGTTTAATTCACTCCTGTAATCAGCATCTTCCCAGTCCTCCAGGTGTGCTTAGTTCAAAGAAGATTTACCTTTCCTCACTAAAAAAAAAGAAAAAAAAAAAAAAAAAAATTGGAGCTCTGCCACACAAAGAGCTATCTGAAATGCACACTCACATGGGAGCTCACATAAGTCAGGAGCATGGCACAAAGAAAGATTTTGTCCATCAGGAAAGGCTGCATTGGGCTCAGACAAACAGCACAAAATCAAGTGTGAACGACACAACTCACTCAAAACCTTTGAGTCTTAGGACTCGGGACCTAAGTTCTTGCAACTCTTAACAATATCCCAAACATCCATTTTTAAGAATTACTCTTCCATAGTATTCTGGGAAAAAAAAAATAATCACCCATTTACTTCACAGAGTAAAAGGGCATCTATGTGCCAGACACTTGGGAGTGGGAATTACAAGTAAATCAGGTCTGTTAGTTTAACTGTAAGACCACACACCAAGTTACTGGTTTTGGACTGAAGATGCTCTCATTTCAAGTTTTAGCTTCTTGGCCACAGAAGAGCAGATTTGAGTGTTAAAGCCTCCTGGTTTTACCATAAAGTGGTGCTGGCCTGTGGTTCTGGCTTGGTAGCAGACTCAAGTAGTGATTGACTATGAGATGGAAAATGGATCTGTTCTTAATATGTCAACAAGACTGACATGACAAATAGGCCTGAGACCCCTATCCCACAGGGCAGCTGTCTCCCTTCCTACTGTCTCTGTTCCCTTTCTGGTATCAAATGTACAAAGAAGCAGCATTTAAAAACAAATAAACAAAAAAAACCCAAAACTCCACCTCTGCAGTACCAGCCAATTCCAAAACAATTTCCAGCATCACTGCAGGTCCACCACATGGTGCCTTGCTGGATGTCCTGCAACAGGCCCTGACTTCAGACAGAACTCTCTGACAATATCTGAGATGGTATTCAACAGCTGAAGAGGCTGTCAAAATAGAAACTATCTCAAATGAAATAATTTGGCAGCTTGCCCAGAATTACTAATGGAAGAAAGCAAAATTGTTTTAACAGACAAGCTACAGCCTGGATTCATTATAGTCTGCCTGATGGAAAGGAAACTACAGCACATCTGAAGTTTCCTATTTCTACTGAAAGATGCACGCACACCAGCATGCTAAACCTGGGCAAGGTCATGGCAGCAACACACGACACCGGCCTCTGCCATATACAGGTGGCTCAGCAAAGCCACAATGAATCCCAAAAGTGCTGCCTCCGCTGAGGCGTAGCGACCTGGTTCCAGGAATGACATGGCAGCCACAGCCAGGCTGCTCGGACCACCAGCTCACAGACACCAGTGTGGTGGACGGCTAATGGTGTTTATTAACTGGTTACATGGAGTTATAAAACCTCTGTTTGCTACATCACATCCGTCTGCTTACGTTACAAGTTAGGTGTTGCTTACCTTATCAAGGACACTAACCAACTAAGTATTGAGGGAGGGGTTCTGTCTGCCCGTACAACGCGATATCTTCCGACCGCCTGTCCCTAATCTCCCACAAAAAGCTGCTTCAGTCTCTGGCTCAGCTTCCTCCCGAGGACAAGTACTTAAAATAGCTTAAATAACAGGATGCAAGAGGGGAAAGTAACCTATGTTTCCTTTTAAAGACATATGCTCAGCAGGACACACTAGCGGGATCACAGATCCCTATTTGCCCTAAGGTAATTGTTTTACCACCTTGCAGCACTGAACAAAATGTTCAGCTGAGTTATGATTTTTGAGTATTTCATGTTTCCAGAAAAGATGCTTATCTCTGCTTATCTTAGAAGGAGGGAGAATGAATACAAATAAACTGAGCAAGTTTGTGGATTTTGTTCTGCCACGCCTCCCCTCTAGAAGCGCCCCTGTTAGGCCAAGTACACACAAACAGGCATTTGTTCCACAGAACAAATTCAGAGATCCAATGAAATCTGGAGCAACCTGCTCTTCTCCCACTAACCTGTGGGTCACCCAAAGCCTAGACAGTTCCAATGCCCCACTAATTACTGTTTTCAAGCATTACAAAGCTTTTTTTTCCACACGGCTCTTTGTCTTGGAACTGATACAAGTGGTAAATAAATGCCTGTAGGATGGTGGGAGCTGCTTGTCTGCTAGAGCTGGCTTTAGTGATAACCTTTAAACAGTGGTTTCTCACCTGTGGATTGTTTTAATAAGCAGTAGGATGTCTATGGGACTCATGCCTTTTGCTGGCTGTCAGAGAACAGCACATCAGCTGCATGGGAGAGAGGAAATACCTTCAAGTGGCATGGAAGGCAAGTGGTGACAGAGCATATATAGTAACATGTGGTGGTGCAAGAGTTGTTTTATTAAGTTCTTAAGTAATTTTTGTAAGTTTTATAAGAAGTTTTTTGTAATGGTTCATTCCACTGTGCCCCCGTTTTCTGTAATGGTTTCCCCCCTATGAGTTTGTTATATAACAAGTCATTTTATGTCAATCATCCCACTCTCCCACCTGTCCTTGTCAATCCCCTCTCTCTCCTCTTGGGCGCCCTGTCTGTCACTTCGGGGCCCTTCCCTGGCTTCTAGAAAGATCCAGGGGAGGCATCGAGTGATAGGCCGGCACCTGGGAAATCCCCTTCTCCCGTCTTGTGATTGATCCAGTGCTTAAAAGTTAACACCCTCTGTTACACCTCCGTTTTCCCTGATTAGCTGACCTGTTGTCGCTACCCCTTGATCCTCCCCTGTTTATAAGTCGCTGCACAGCTTTGTTCTGGGTTCTCTCTCTGGGCAGCGTGGTCAGAGGCGGAGCTCCTTGCCAGACTCCCCTTTAATAAACCACCTTTAACCCTGCTCAGGAGAGAGTCGACCCTTTGTCTGTCGCCGTAGTCATGACCATCAGGTCCAGCCGCCGGTGTGGGGAACCAAGACCCTACAGGGAGGAGGTTGCTCGCCCTGTCTGCAACCCCGACCGATCTGCGTTAGCCGCAGTGCAGGACTGAGCTAGCTTGTGGTCAGCACCTGCTAGGCGTGAGGGGACACTGCGACAGTAACATACCTCACTGCCTTCCAGCATCCCCAGATATCCCAATCCAGTCCAGCTGCAGACAGAAAAGCTGGTCAAACACACACCTTTAAAGTCCCATCAACCCACCCATCCAGAGCAGCAACTTGCCCCAGGCAGGTCTCCAGGAAGCCCAACCAGCCGTGCATAGCAGCAGGACACATCTTGGTGAGCAGAAATCACCCTATGAAATGTTTCCTACGTTCCCTCCTCCCCACATCTCCTCCATGACATCTATCATGGGTTGGCACAATTTTGTTTTTTGGTTATAGAGAAATGTGAAATGTTTTTCCCTGCCATGACCGTAGAGTGGTTTTTGGGGGGGGAGGACAGGGACCTATCAAAAAGCTGGCCGAGATATTGGCAGCTAGGTTGACCAACGGGAAATTTCGATGCGACTTTGGAGGGGACATTTAAAACTAATCTGCTGCTGATCGGTCACTCTCTTGCTTTGGAATCAGCCATGAGGTAACATCATATGTGGCGGGCAGGCCTGGGTTGGGCCCTGCTGCCTCTCTGGGTGGCCGGGCCAGGCCCAGCCAGGCCTCCAGAAGCTACTGCCCGCATGGAGAGTGGGCGGGGGAGCCCAGGTAGGGCCCTGCTGCCCTCTGGGTGGCTGGGCCAGGCCCGGCTGAGCCTCCAAGAGCTGCTGCCCGCATGGGAGCAGCCTAGGTGAAGCCCTTTTACAGCTTTGTGGTAGCTCCGAGCCGGACCACCCTGGATGAGACTGAGAGGTGGAAAAAAGGACATCTACCAGTTTCCTCTATCAGCACAGCTTTGCATTTTCTTCAGCCTCATGCAGTCCAGCATGTGCATGTTGCCCTTGCAGGCCTGGGAGAATTTAACCCTTTCCTAGCAACATGGAACTTTTAAAGTACAACTCTTCCTTGAGAGAAAGAAGAAAGAAAACAGAGGGTATGTAGAACAGACACCGAATGAAGTCAGTTAGACTAGAAGTGAAAGAACTAATAATATTGGAATAGGATTGAAGAAGTGGACATTTTTAACCGGACTTCTCTAAGGTAAACTATGGAGAAATGGACTGTTCTTTGCAGCATCTTAGTGTTGCTGGGTATAATGCTAATTCTAATCAAAATTGAGAACTGATGTAATTGAGATTTATTTGGGAACTTTAAAGCCCCCATTCCTGGGTTAAAAGGAGGTCTCAGCCTTTGAGACAAAGATGATTTTAGACTAGAAGTATTTGTAAATAGTACCCCAGATACACTGAGAAGCTTTGCTGATAGAACATCACAATCTGCAAAAACTCCAGGCAGCAGCAGATGTGTGACATTGGGAGCACTGGACTATTTTGTCTTGTGGAAAAAGTCTTCATGAAAAGATCTTAGAGAGACTCTTCTCCTAAAGTAATGAGTGATTATGTCTAAATAGTGAAACTGACTGAAAATCTCAAGTTGTGTCTTTCTATTTTGTTTAACAAGAAAGTTAATAGTTTGTAAGAAGAGAGAACCGTGTTTTTAAGTGTAATTCTGTTTTAGTTTAGGTTTTCTTTTTCTCAGCTTTTTTTTTTCCATTCTTTTAGTGTGTTAATAAAACTATTTTTGTTCATTTTTAAGCTTAAGCCTGCTTTGTTTTTTTCTCCTAATCTCTCCCTCCCACAGAAAAAGAATAAATACTAAAACCCCTACATTAATTGGTGTTTCTGCCCAGTTTTATTAAATTAAGACCATTACAACATCCTAGAAGCCAAACAGCTGAGTTTTGCTATAACCATGTTTCTCAGCTGCATTCCAAATCTTCCAGATAGCTGGGAGATGAAAAACAGGTTTCATTTTACATAGCAGTCTTAGTCCAACTTCTGTTCACATTCACGAAAGATGCTATTAGAAGTTCACAGTGAAAGCCAGTCACCCAGCCAGTGACCAGTTCTATATCTCAGGGCAAACATGGCTCCTTTAGGCAAGAATAAAGGGAATGAGAGCATTAGACACTCCTGACAGGTGTGTCCCACATGCTTGCGGGCTCTACCATGCCTAAAGCACACAAAACAAGGCAGTTGAAAAGAACTAGCAGATCCTATCTCATTTGTGGGTATGTCCAAGGCAATTAGCACATTTCTCATTAATATTTAAGTTCTGACACTGCCTTTATAATTTAAAACCAAACAGGGACCCACCTCCTGAGCAGAGTGAGCTGGTTTCCTACAGCAAACCAGGATTTGACTTGCATTTCTCCATGTTTCCAACCTAATCTTGAAAATTTCCCCCACACTAATGACAAAAAGCCACCACATTCCAGAGAGGTTAATAATTTTAAATGTATCCAAGGACAGAACAGGCTGCCTACATCCCAGCCTGAGATCTGCACTGAGGCACATTAGACAAACACTATGCTTCCTCTCAAGGAACATTTCCCTCTGTGGCAGTTCACTTTTACCTGCTGCAAAAGTCTTGAGAAGAGCAAGAGAGGAGAGGGAACGCCTTAAAATGCAACTTGCTTCAAGTTCCAACAGGGGATACTGCTCCATGAAAATCAGTTGCCTCTGAAATTCACATTTCTCTCTGCAGACTGGAAATTCTGAACGAGAGTTTTCACAGCCCCCCTTACCCTAGAGGGTGGTAACACCTGATACAGATAAGAGGCAACTATGATTTTGTATATATAACCAGTGCTCAATAATGCCCATGTCCAGTTAGGAAAACAAAATGCCGGCTCTCACCACTTGTGCAACTTGATCCTGGCCATTGCCAGTCCCAGGTGTGGTTCCCCAGCTGCACACACTGACTTCAGTCCCCACGGCTGTGCTCCAGCACCCATCCCACCCCTCCCTGTTGGTTCTCTGATCCTTCAGTAAGCCTTATCAAGAAACTAAACCAACAGAAAACAACTTTTTTCCATTATGTCAGTTTTTTGCCCATTTCAGTTTCCTTAAGCAGTCTGCCAGAGGCTTCTGCGATGCCAGCGCAGGGGGAAAGCTGGGAGGTAGGCGGAGCAGGCCCTGGAGGAGGCTGTGCAGCCCCTGGAGCACAGCAGGTTGAGGGAGGTCAGCAGAGATGGAGCCACCAAAGGGCAATGGAGGTGTGCTCAGCACAAGGCATTGATCAGCACAAGTCGCTCCATTATGGCTAGGTAAACAAATTTGGTTTTGCTTACAAGCCCCAAAATGCACCTGCGCAAACTGAAACGCAGCACCTACACTGACCATGCACATGGCTCAGCCAATCTGCCAAACCAACACCACCAGAACCAAACACTGTGCAAGCCTTGAAGTGCTGCCAAGGCCAGAGCAATGCAATACCTGTTTGGATGTTTCTTCTGCCATCAGGAAGCAACAAAGCCCACCCTGGAGCAGGAGCACAAGGCTGTCTGCCAGTGCTCCCCGATAGCCAGACTGCCTGTGTCCCTGCCTTTGTGCTCCTTGGCCAAAGTGACAAGCCAGAAGCAACAAAGCTGCCAAGAGACCCCTTGGCACAGACAATCATGAGAGCAGCAGAATGCCCACATCCTGCTGGCACTGCTGTTCATCACAGGGGTGGGATAAATCCAATTCAAATGTGCAGCAGACAGGAGCAAGGTGCCCTTCTCGGTGTGACTTACCAACTTTAGCGAAAGCCTCCTTGAGTTCCTCCAGCTCATCTTTGGAGATTTGCATTGTGTTGGCCATCTCATTAATTTAGGGAGTACCTAAAGAGAGAAAAAGCACACTGTGTGAAACCAGGCTGCATTCAACAAGACGCAGTTTCAAACAGCAGCATAGCAACAATCAGTACCAGTGTCACCACAGTTCCCAGAACCACATTTATCTTTCCACTAAGAAAACAGATGTGTCAAACTCAGAGATGGGAAATACACTCTTTAACAAGTCAAAAAGCCCATTAGCCTTGTTAATATTTAGCTCTGTATATTATTTTATAACTATGCTGTTCTGCACATATTAAGGTACCTGCTGTCAGTGTATTCTGTAGATCAGAACTCACATCTCCAGAGATTTTCCACAACTTTGAACAAAATCAGAATCCAGAGTTAAACTATTAATGGAGAGCACACAGCTACCAAATCCAAATAAAAGATTATGAACAGTATGTGAAGATGGTCTTTTGGCACAAAGTACTATACCTGGTACTGTTTGCAAAAAGGAAAGTTTGCTCTTCTGCAAGAAAGCTGTTTGAATTAACACCTGCTTGTTTCCCCAGAGTCAGACTCCCAAAAAACTGAAAGGAACAGGCTGTTTGCATGGCCACTGTCTCCCTGAATGGCAGAAGCACCATGAGCAAACACAGAACAGCAGGCATGAGAAAGCGAAACCCCGAATTTGCAGAAATTCCACTTGAATCAGATCTGTGTGGTGTTTAAGAAACAGTGTTGTAGTGCATTAATTGGGTTTATATTGTATTTCATTTTTATATTGGGTTTTGTAATGGTTTCTTCTGTACCACCCTGTTCCCCTGGAAAATGTATCACGTGGTTTGTCCCTGCTGCTCCCCACCCATCCTCCCACACTGGAATGTAACCCAACTCTGTTCTACTCCCACCTTATCCCTGATTGGGTAGTGGCTTGTCCCTACCTCTAGCCCCACCCCCCCCCCCCCGGGAAAAAGCCCTGGGACTGCCTGGGGAGCCCTCTCTTTCACCGGGACAGGGACGGGGACCGGACTGAGCTCTGGACTGCGGGGGCAGGACCCCAGAATAAAGCTGTGATTCCCCCCCCGGACTAAGAGCAGACTCTTTCCTTTTGCCATCGATGGATGCCTGCTCTCTCTAAAGAAAAGGTTCCAGCCGCCCCTGGGATCTTTTGGAACCCTGAAGGAAAATTCCTTCTGGCGTGGTTTCTCTCTCAAGCTAGCCGAAGCTAAAACAGAGCACGGGCTCCAAAGGGAGAGAGAGAGCTGCTTCAAGAGAGGATGAAGCACACAGTTCCTCCATCCATCTGCCATCATACTCCTTTCCAAGCACTGATTAGATGCCACTCAGCCAGCCTGGACAGGAGGTATCACCACAGGGATGGGAGAAAGTCAGACACCTATGCACATCTTCATCCCAGACATTCGTGACAGGGCATCAGATGCCGTGGTGGCACACTGGCTGACACGACCATGAGAGAACAGTGATTGATGCAACAAGGAACAGAAACACAGGCACTGATAAGCACATCCTAACACCAATGCTAGCTCTAGCTCAGGGTCTGTAATGGGTATTTAGGAAGGCTTGGTGCGACTTCAAATGAGATTTGCATCCCAAGATTTTCCAGCTCCCACATTGTTCACTACAATCCTCAAGTTGAAAAATAAAAAGTTCCCCCTCTACCTATGGAAACACACAGCTGCCTCCTCTTTTGTAAGCAAAAGGATGAGAGGTGGATTGAGGTTTACAGACTGTCAAAAGGCAAGATCCTGAACAGGCTGACTCTGGCTCAAGGCTCAAGCAACAAGAGACTCAGTTTAACAAATGCCTGTGCTCTGACTAGCAACCCTCTTTTGTCTGAGACTCCCAACTGCCTTCACAAGCACTTATTAACTTAAGAACACAAGTTTGCCTGTAGCTGTAAATATTCATTTTCTGTAACACTTCACTCAGTCTGGAAAGAATGAAGTTGTTAGAGATGAGAGCAATGGGCAGGTGTGGCAGCCTGGGAAAGTAGCTCTGACAGGTGCTCACAGCAGAGAAAGTCAACAAGTTGCATCACTGCAGAGACGTGAAGGAAAGCACTTCAGACCCCACCTCTCAGCATTAGCAGGCACAAGAAGATATTGAACAGTCAGTAAAAAACATGAACAGCAAGACAACAAACTTCATTGGGCTCAATTTGAGAAAATGGGACAGAGAGAGGAATCACAGAAAAGGTGCATCAGTGATAGAGGTAAAAAAATAATTTTTTATAAAAGTAATATTTTTTTTACTGTTTCACAGATTCCAAGTTAGGCTAATTGACCAAGGCAATGCTGCCATGCAGGTCCCTGCAAGATGCAGGAATGCTGTGTGCAGCATTCTGTCTTGCTTGATGACCAGTCTGGGATCTATCTCCATTCCTGGAGCAGCCCCTTCCCTTGTAGCACTCCCATGCGTGCCTCAGCCAAGCCTCAGTGCCACCAGAACCTTGCTATTTCCAGGGAATAAAGGAGTTGCTTAACAAGAAAATCAGCTCTGAGCAAGCTTGTTGCATGATACAGGAGATGAATTTCACAACTGGCAAAAACACTCGGGGAATGCTACCAAGAACAGAGCCAGATTTGGCTATGCAGGCAGGTGGCATGAGCTGCCAGGCAGGAGAGGCTGAGCTACAGACCAAAAACTCAGCCAAAGCTCCTCCACAAGTTCTACCTTCTTCCTAATTCTCATTTGCACCAACTCATTTTCAAACCATGAGGATTTCCCTTAAAAAGGGATTTCCCAAAGCATCATTATCTAACCACTTAATTGGAATTTAATTTGCTGCTGACTATCTCTAACATCTTTAACACCAAAAGAAGCAGCAAATACCACCATAAGCCAAGAGCTTTTAAAAATGCTGCTCTGTTTGACTTTATCAGGGAAATATGCTCTGGATATGTCCTATGGTTGTTTGTATGGGTCTTGACTTCAAAAATTTTTTCTTTCCAGTCCCTAGACTGTTCAGTTTGGTCCATAAAACAGGTTTCCCTCTCAGCTTTTATATCACATCTTCCTTCTGTTTCTCTGCTTGAGAGGAGGGAGGGAGAATTCAAACCAACAGAGAAAAAGCAGACACCTGACCTTGCCAGGGCTGTCTGTGAAGGGGAAAGGGTGTTAAAACACTCTATGGAAAGGTTAGTGGGCCACAAAGTTACAAGCTCCCAAAGCAATTGTACAGAGCTTTTCAGCGATGAAGAGGTATTATACCATCATTGGGACACTGGGCTGGGGAGCTTTGCTTTTGCTTTTTGTGTGGGGGGCTTTGTTTTTAATAGCTGAGTTTAAGGCATTCAGAATCGTGTTTTTCATTCAGTTGCATTTTTGAACAAGAGGCTTTGTCTTGTTGGACATAAAAGGCCCTTTTATCACACTGGCACAGGGATCACACATCAGCTGCCTCACCAGAAGCCCTGTGGGGACACCACGCTGCTCACGCCTGACCATGTCACACTCACTCCTGCTGCAAGAAAACCTCCACCAGGGTATGGCAGGCAGAGGTGAGCTCACATTTAAACACCCATTTTAGAGGGACAAAGAGAGAACTAGAGAAAAGTTTTAGTCTGGTGTCTGACAGCCCATCAGTCAATGCACAGATAAACAAAGTGTAAAAGGAAGCAATCACTGCTCCAGATCCCTCATCCGGCCTTCATCCCTCACCTCACCGAAGAAAAGCAAGGGCAGCTCTGTAACATATGGATGCACAATGGCACCTATCTACCTAGAAGAGTGTGGCTGACAGATGGTGCAGCCTGTTCCTGTCCTCTGAAGACTACCTGTGATACAGATCAGAGCTGCTTTAAGTATATGTCAGGTTTTGGAATATCAACTCCTTCCCTGAGACAGGCTGTATAAAGTTCCTGTGCAAACAAATTTTACAGGTTCTAAACACACTGCAGTCACCAAATTTGGGTTAGTTTATTTGCAGAACTGCAATAGAGGCAGGTCAAGGAAAGCTGTCCCAACATGTGTTTTGACAGCTGTGAGCCACCTGGGGACAGGCCACTGCAGGGGCTGTCACTGGAGGGATGCCTCTGCTGAGGTGCTCAGCACTTCCAGCACAAGTGCCAGAAACTAACCAGGATATTTGGGTGGATTAACTGCTCAGACAGCAACTTAAAAACACTCAAACACAAAGAAAAATCTTCAAGACTCTTCCCCAAGAGGGGAAGCCCTGGAAGCTGCATCCTACACAGAGGATTGGTAGAAAACTGATGAAGGGGGGATATTCAGACATTTGTATGTCTTGAAAGTTGGCAGATTAATTAAAATTTGAAAGCACATGATAACCAAATATTTCCTGACAGCCACTTGAACACTTCCAACAGAAACAGAGCTGGAATTTACTTTCTTAGCAGCTCTGTGTTACTCTGAAAACTGAGTGCTTCATCCCTTCCAGGCCTGCCTTTAATATCTCTACAATGACTGATTAACGATATCAACTTGTCTACTCAAACAGGCCAATGCAGAGACACATTAAAGTGCCAACAAAAAGGTATTAGCATGTCCTATTTCTACCCGAATTAAAAAAAAAAAAAAAAAAAAAAAAAAATCCAACACAAGTGAGCTAGACCTAGTTTGGAGCAGTGACTCACCCCATATGTATTCCCCATTTCTGAGGAACCGGTGGTTTTGCTCCCTTTTCATGACAAAAGCTCCTGACATCAGAAGGCAAGTCAGTTAGCATTAGCTAATTAAAAATACTCAAACCCCACATACCTGCGGCCACTAACCCAGCATATATCTTTCAGAATAAGCAATGGGACAGCCAGGCACTTGGTCCCCTCACAACCCACAGCAAGTGCCAGAGCCCTCGGGCTTGGACACTGAAGCAGCTGCCTGACCAATTTGGAAGAAATCCGGTGATTCAGCTGACATAGGATCCAGCCCCCAGGCTTCCTGTGGCTCACCTAATCCTCTTTTTCCTCCCTGTTCTGCAGGTAGGGCTGGTCCCTGCCAAGAGCAGCATCGCAGTGGGGTGACTGTGTGCACTCCCCTCTTCACCCTCCCCAGTCCCTTCTGAAAGCAGCCAGCAGCAGTGTGACCATCTCAAAAGGGCTCTGCAAGTTCCAGAGTTGCCATGACAGTCCCAGAGCAGCCACCCTCAGAACAGTGAGGGAAGAGTCACTGGCAAGGGATGCAAGCATAAGTTTTCTTTGCATCCCTTCCCAGGTGACTGGAAGCTACAGAGGATGCTGCAGTGATCTCCTAACACTGCAGGAACACTCCTCCACAGGCCTGGGCTCATGCTGCTTTTGAAAATGTTTACAGGCAGGAGAGGGCACAGATACACCCATTCCCATCTCCATCATCAGCTCTGATGGCTGCTTTTATTGGTCCAGCCCAAGCAAATCCTTTGGGGTTTTACAGACAACAGTTCCAAACCTGACAGCGACAGGAGGACATTATGGTGCACAGACTTGGTCTGATGAGTCCTCTGAGATAAATAGTTTCCAATGCTTTGGAGGGAGACAGGAAAGCTGAGGGACTGATGGCCTGTAAATGAAAACCTATCATAAAATCCATCCTCTCCTGCTCATAATCAGTTTGTGTGCTCATCAAATGCTCACCACAGTGTTTTGCTCATCAAATTCCTACAAGACAGCACCCGCACATTGCATGTGGTTATTAGCAAACACCAAGATGATGGAAGCACATAAACTTTTAATTGGCAATTACCTTCCAGACAGCCACTGGTCAGAGGTAGCGGCTTGCTGCCTCCGCTGAGGCGTAGCGACCTGGTTCCAGGAATGACACGGCAGCCACAGCCAGGCTGCTCGGACCACCAGCTCACAGACACCAGTGTGGTGGACGGCTAATGGCGTTTATTAACTGGTTACATGGAGTTATAAAACCTCTGTTTGCTACATCACATCCGTCTGCTTACGTTACAAGTTAGGTGTTGCTTACCTTATCAAGGACACTAACCAACTAAGTATTGAAGGAGGGGTTCTGTCTGCCCGTACAACGCGATATCTTCTGACCGCCTGTCCCTAATCTCCCACATTTCCCCCCCCATGACTAAGTAAAAAAGTATAAAAGTATAAATGTTATAAAAATATAAATGTCATAAAAATGAAAAAGCTGTTAAAGTTAGTATAATAGGATACAAAAGTGGTATTAAATGTTAGTAACAAGTGCACTTCACGGTAATTGCAGGCGTTCGACAAATAGGATGTCGACTTTCTCTAAACGGCTTCCAACAAACGACACTAGCTTGTTCAAAATGAAAGGCCCAAAAATCAATACCAAGAGTATCATGGTGAGAGGGCCTATTAAGGTGGAAACAAGGGTGGCCAGCCATGGGGACTGATTGAACCATGAATCGAACCATCCTTGTTGGGCCTCTCTCTCTTTCTTTCTCTGGGCCAGTCTTTCTCTCAGTTCGGCCATGGAGTCTCGCACGACTCCAGTATGGTCTGCATAAAAACAGCATTCTTCTCTCAAGGCAGCACACAGGCCTCCTTGCTGCATGAGCAAGAGGTCCAGTCCTCGCCTGTTCTGCAAGACGACTTCCGAAAGCGAAGAGATAGGTCTTTCCAGAGAGGAGATGGATTTTTCAATTCTCAGTAAGTCTTTGTCAATTGTCATTTGCAGCTGAGAAAGTCCTTGGTGTTGGGTCACAAGAGCTGAAACACCTGTGGCTGTGCCAGTGGCTCCTAGGCCAAGGAGCATTGCAGTGGTTATACCCGTCATTACTTCTCTTTTGTGGAGCTGGATGGTTTCTTCTAAAAAGCGATACATTTCTTCTTCTTGGTGATACAGGACTCTAGGAACAATCAGAACTTGGACACAAAACTCAACAAGGTTATTGAATTTGCTAAGGTACACACAGGGGGTTATTCCGATTTGTTGACAAACCCACATTCCTGATAGGAACGGAACTGCCCACTTATCAGTCTTTTGGCTAAGTTGGATGTGCCTGGGGGGTGATCAGGGTTGGGTCTGTGCCCATGAGCCGCTGCAGGCTGGAGCCGTGTAGCGGATGATCTGCACCAGTGACCAAAGCTAGTTGCTTTGCACAATTGTCCTCCCACTCTTGTTTAAAAACTATCATCCCTGCCCCATCAAAAATCAGTCTACAAGTTTGCTTTATGTCAAATGGGAGCATGTCATCCCCTCCAAAAACACTATCAATGAGAGTAGAAACCATTGCTGAATTGATCCCTCTGTCAGTGATTCCTTTAACAATTGCTTGTATATCCTTAGGATTTACCGGTGAGTACGTTCTCTGGTTTCCGCCTGCCCCCCCCAATCGGACTGGAAAAGCTAGTTTGGTCGATGGATTCCAATTGGCACATGCCATCTGTATCTTCCTCCAGTCTGTGAGGGGAGTTCGTTCTTTTTCTGACTTCCCCTCAACCCAGGTAGAAACATTGTTGTTACTGATTTTATATACTGTTACTTCCTCTTTGTCGGAGCTGGAGCCGGAGCCAGAGCCGGCAGCAGATATCTGGCTGTCCCGGTCCCAGCTGGAGCCCGATTCAGAGCCGGAAGTCGACTGACTGGCTGCTTCCGGGCTCTGGACCCTTTTGGTCGGGCTCTGACCCCGCCCCTTTCCCTCAGGGCTGGGCCGTCCCTTCCCTCTTGGCCTCCGCCCCTTTCTCTCGGGGCTGAGCCGCCCCTTGCACCTGCGCTCCCCCCGCCTCCTGCTGTGGGAGCTTCTCGCCTTAGAAAAACGTGCTTTTTGGCAAAGATGAGCTTCAGTTATCTCTTTGAGCTCTTTTCCCTTTTTCTGCTCGCGCGCCCCCGCGTTAGCAAACAAGCTCTCTTTGGTTTCATTGGCAACGAGCCCACTATCTAAATGACCTTCTTTGTTTTCTGTCCTGCTTTCCCTCTCGGATTCAGCGCTATCTTGAGGCGCATAAGGTGGAGGTCCCTCCCCCGCTTTTCCAGCATTCCTAGCTTCTTCAGCTAGACTGTTGTAAATTGACTGCATCTGTTTTATCTCCTCAGCGAGTGACCTTGAGTTTGGAGGCTCTGAAGCGAGCCCTTGCTCCCCCGAGCCTCTGCACTCTGCAGAACCAACCCCATCGACACTCTGAACATTATCATTAACTTTCAGACTACATTCTTTTACACTCTGAAAATTCTCAACAACAGTTCCCTCTGAGAAAGTTTGTGTCGCTGCCGCGATACCCAGTTGAGGAGAAATCTTTAAACAATTTCGGGCAGCTTTCCAGGTTTCTTGCTCGTGCAGAGCCTTCTGTAAGGCTTCCATGACCCTTCCCCATGCCTTAAGATTTTTCCCTGAGCCAGAAGACATTGTGTCTTTGGCAAGAGCCTTAGTGCATTGATCCCAAACATCTGGGTGGAGGATATCCACCGGTCTATCAATAATACTAAGTTGCAAAAGCCTCATCACTGCGAGGGTAAAATCTTTTGCTTTACAATCAATTCCCCACTGCTTATGAATCTGAGAAACGACCTTCACGAGAGCTTCCATCCTCTGCGTGGGTCCGGAGGCGTCCCTCCCGCCAAGCTGGCCCCGCCGCTCGGCCGTCATTCACCCGTCCAGGCAACTCCCAATCTCCTGGGCGACTCCCGGGGTTTCGGCACCACTTGCTGCCTCCGCTGAGGCGTAGCGACCTGGTTCCAGGAACGACACGGCATCCACAGCCAGGCTGCTCGGGCCACCAGCTCACAGACACCAGTGTGGTGGACAGCTAATGGCGTTTATTAACTGGTTACATGGAGTTATAAAACCTCTGTTTGCTACATCACATCCGTCTGCTTATGTTACAAGTTAGGTGTTGCTTACCTTATCAAGGACACTAACCAACTAAGTATTGAGGGAGGGGTTCTGTCTGCCCGTACAACGTGATATCTTCCGACCACCTGTCCCTAATCTCCCACACTGGCTGAAACCAGATCTTCATCACACTTTAGTGATAGATGTCATCCTGGTAAGAGCAGTGATCAGGAGATGCTATCACATCCAGAGAGGCTCCACCATGGTGATGTCTAACCCCTTACCCTCAGCATGATGATGCAGATTCTGAAATCAATTTGGTGTTGCTCTTTGCACAATCAATGGTTCTTGTGCTCACAAACACTGTGGTGTTCCTGTCCACTCAGGGAGCTATTTCCCCTGCCTCAGGAAGAAAGGGGCACACAATGCTTTGAGCAGGCATTGCTTTGTGATGCCAGATTTGGCTGAGTAGCTGCATCTCTCATCTGTGGATCTGCCCTTGGCAGTAGTGTCTTCCCAGCCCCAAACACATCAGGCTCAACAGCAGTTAATCTGCATCTCTGCTGTCAGGTCTGCAATGCTTTAACTATTGAACACCACTGTACTCTAACACCTGCAAAGCCATTACCCAAATCTAGCTTTATTTCCCTCTTAATTCAGCTTTTCTTAGCCATGCAAAGCACAAAAATACTCACTTCAACAGGCCAAGACCAACTACATAAATTCAATTTTAATTCTGAATTACTTTAAGCTTGCCTGGCTATTTGAATTGACCACCTTACACCACCCAGTTCTCCAGCTTCCTCAAGCTACTGCCTTTACACACAGTACACCTTTTGACTGATCCGTGCTGGCTGTGTAGCACACCAGCTGCATCACAGGGAAAGGAAAGAGGACTGCAGATAGAGATTCCCACTGCACAGGCACCCTTCAGGTAACTGAATCCCAATTCCATTTTGAGATTACCTCCAGCTGCTGTTTCAGAAGCACCTCTAAAACAGCAGAAGTCCCATCAGCAGGTTTTGTTTTATATTCTTTCAGACTCCTGAAACTGTAATGCTGGGAGAGGCAAGTTCCCTGCTATGCTTATGTTCACCTGGGAGTGGACTGTGAAACTTTGCTCCAGTTGTTGCACAACTCACCACTGCTGCAGGGGAAAATCTGCCAAATCCATCAGGAGCGCACACATGTTGGTGTTAGTCGCTGCTCTTAGCTTGCCAGAGGTTCTCTCTGGATTTGGAGGCATGTTTCAATGGGGTATTGTGATATATGTCCTAAAGTTAATTCATGTTAAGCAATATGATATGTAATTGATTCACTGTAAAATGGAATAATATACCATGTAAAATTGATCTACTTTAAGTTTGGTTTAAGATCAGTAAACCTAAAGGTGTGTATAGGGTTAACTGAGACTAAAACTGCATGGAGGGACACGAGGAATTCCTGCCGGGAACCTCTTTGGAACAATCCTACAGAAAGGCACAAGAGGACAGAAAAGGGAGATGGGTGTCCTGACGACCAAATGATTAAATCAGATCAATATCTTATCTGTTCCAGCTCGGTGTTAACATTTCCAAACCTTCTCCAGACACGGCAATCATGACATTGTTCTGCTTTGAGAATCCATTCAACGGACCCTGGACATGAACATGAATATCTAATGAAGCTACCACGAAGCAAGAGTCTTACAGTCTCAGTCCGCTCTCAGTGGAAGACTGTATAAAAACCAGTGGTATTGGACCCAATTTGTGAACAGAGGGGGTAACAGGCTGACAGAGCCGGTTACCGTGTTCACCCAGTGCCGAAATCCCAGGATTCAACACTGTCCCTTTTAATTGTGGCTACTGGAGACTGTGTTTAAGTCTCAAAATAAAATTCTAAATTTTGATTTACTGAATTTGGCTTGGCGATTTATTACAATTTGGTGACCCCGACGTGATGGTCTGATAGTGGGACCCTCGGACCCCTGTCTGGCCAGGAGGCACCCTGCTGAGTTCAGCGGCCTGGCAGAGCTGGGAGACCTTGTGGAACTGATCAAACCCCACGACAAACTTAAGCAAAAAGCCACACTTAAAGGGGGGTAGGTGAGATCACAGCTCTCGGGGAACTCGGGGATACAGGGCCTCCACAGCCGCGGCAAAGACACAACTTGTAAAACTCTACGTGCACGAAGAATCCATGCAAGAAAAGGATCGTAAGTATTGCGTGGTTGAGTGGGAGTGACCGAGCGTGTGAGTGAGACATGATTTTATCACGAAGCGAGAGGGACCCCAAGATCGCAGTTCCACTTCCCCGCAAGGGGTGTGGTCGGTCGCGGGGGAAGCGAAAGTTACGGGGGTAACAAATGCACCTCACACGTAAAACCTAACACTCGGGGAGTTCGGGGGATCGGTCACAGGAAGGCTGGAAGGGAAGGTTACGTCCTCAGGAGTTCCGGGACTGGTAAACCTTCTAGCCTAGGATCAGGGAAGGGTCCGGGGAGAGAAAGCGGGAGAAAGAGAGCTCATAATCATCAGGGAAAACCCTGGGAGGGATCGATCACCCTTAAGGGTTAGTAGCCGGTGACACTAGACCATGGGACAAAAGAAAAGTAAAACACAAGAAAAAGCTGCAGGGAAACCCACAAAGGGAGCAGCTAAGGACGTTCCAGAAATTCCACTTGAAAGCCCTTTGGGATGGATGTTAGAACATTGGGAGGAATGCCCTGCACGGAAAAAGAAATCTAAAGAAAAAATTATACACTATTGCATAGAAATTTGGGGAGGAGTTGAAGTACGGGACCACATAATATGGCCCATCTTCAGGACATTTGAGGGGTGGATTTGTAATGCTTTAGTCAGCCACATGAAAAGGGGAAAGGACAAGGAAGAATACGAGTATGCTCGAATTTAGGAAAAAACAGATACTAAACTTTTACCAGTGAAACTTAAGGGTCCCACTGGAACCTCAGGCGATAAATGGGAACCTTTAGATAATCTGCCTCCACCATACCTCATGCCCCCACCACCTGCACCAAACTCGGGAGCCCCTCAGGAACCCCCAGGGTCTGGGCTTCCCCGTATGCAAGGGATCCCCGCCCCTTCGCTAGTCGCATCAGCACCGCCACCGGGGCTACAGCTCCTGCAGGCAGTAGCTCAGCCCCCGCTGTCTGGGCTCCCTCCCCCGCTAGAACCCACGCCAGCTCCCCAGCTGTCCTGGCAGGGTGCCCAGCTTCCCAAACCCCAAACCCCACTCCTTGATTCCCCACCACTCGAATTAGACTTGGCCCTGTTTCTCAGCCCCGCTGTCCCAGCCCCGCAGAATTCATTAGAAGTTAGATACGTTCCACCTGCCAGGAGGACCAAGAGACAGTTAAAAAGGTTAAACGAAGCAGAAAGTGAAAATGAGGGCGAAAGAGATAACCTCTTCCCTCTGAGGGAGGTGCCCACGGCCCCAGGAATCATCGGATACATAAATGTACCGATCAATACTAGTGATGTGAGTGTGAGAGCCTTTAAAAAGGAAATGGGAAAGCTTATGGATGACCCTTTAGGGGTATCAGAGAGGTTGGATGAGTTTCTAGGAACTAGCATATACTTGCATGAGGACCTTACTGCGATTTTAAGGTTGTTGTTTAATACCGAAGAGAGGGAAACGCTAAGGCAAGCAGGAATGAGGGAGTGGGAACACCAAAACCCCCAAAGCACCCCTGGGGATCAAAAATGGCCAAGCCAGGATCCCCGGTGGAACGCTCAAACAGAGGAAGGTAGAAGAACTATGATCGACATGAGGAATATAATAATTCAAGGCATCAGGGAGGTGGTACCCAGGGGACAAAACCTAAGCAAGGTATTTGGGGAATGCCAAGGGAAGGAGGAAACCCCCACTGAATGGTTAGAGAGATTAAGAGCCTCCAGGTATACTCCGGAACAGACCCTGACACCCCTGTGGGGGAGGTTCTGTTAAAAACCCAATTTGTGGCTAAATCATGGGAGAATATACAGAGGAAATTAGAAAAAAATCGAGGGTTGGCAGGAAAAGGGGTTGCAGGAATTGCTGAGGGAAGCCCAAAAAGTATATATGAGGAGAGATGCGGAGAAACAGAAAATGCAGGCGAAGGTATTGGTAGCAGCTGTAAGGGAAGCCCGGAAACAGGAACATCCCCAGGATTCAGGGAAAATATTAAAAAGGGCCCCTCAGAAAAAGCCAGTCCTTCCTCCAAAAAGGACCCCTACTAATCAGGACGAGGGACCTGAATGTTTCTATTGTAAGAAGAGGGGCCACCTGAAAAGGGACTGTAAGAAGAGAATGAGGGATGAAAAAATATTCCAGGAAGATTAGGGACGTCAAGGGCTTTTTATTTTGGGGTCCATAACATCTAAAGAGCCCGTGGTAAAACTTAAAATAGGACCCGAAGGGAAGGAGATGGAATTCCTAGTGGACTCTGGGGCAGAGAAAAGTACTTTTAAACAGCTGCCCCCAGGGTGCAAAATCAGTAAGGATTCCATGGTAGTCATAGGAGCTAAAGGGGAGCCTTTTAAAATCCCCGTAGTCAAGAATGTAGAAATTGAGTCTGAAAATAAAATTTGTGTAGGGGATATGTTACTAGTTGAAGAGGCTGATTATAACTTATTGGGCTGAGATCTGATGGTGGCATTGGGTATTAATCTGCTAGTAAAAGACTCGCGATTAATAGTAAGTTTATATAAACTAACCCTCGAGGATGAAGGGAAAATTAATCAGGAGGTATGGCACACGGGAAGGGAGGCAGGGAAACTGGACATGGAACCAATTTCAATCGAAATTGAGAGACCAATGGACCCCATAAGGGTGAAACAATACCCTATCTCCCTAGAAGGGAGACGGGGGTTAAAACCTATAATAGAGGACTTAATAACAAAAGGGATATTGGAACCATGTATGTCCAGACACAACACTCCTATCCTAGCAATAAGAAAAGCGGATGGAAGTTACCGATTAGTTCAGGACTTAAGGGCGGTTAATGAGAGAACAAAAACACGGTTCCCCGTAGTAGCAAACCCATACACTCTTTTAAATCGGGTCTCCCCAGAGGATGTATGGTACAGCGTAATAGATTTAAAGGATGCCTTCTGGACATGCCCATTAGCAGAAGGGAGTTGAGACTATTTTGCTTTTCAATGGGAGGACCCAGACACTAATAGGAAACAACAGCTAAGATGGGCTTCTCTTCCCCAGGGATTTGTGGACTCCCCGAATTTGTTTGGACAAGCCCTAGAACAATTACTGAGCAAGTTTTCCCCCAGGGAGGGAACCAAGATCCTGCAATATGTAGATGACCTGTTAATAGCGGGACCAGAGGAAAAGAAAGTAAGAGAGTGCACCATATTGTTACTAAACTTTCTGGGAGAAAAAGGATTGAAAGTTTCAAAGTCTAAGTTCCAGTTTACAGAGCCTGAGGTAAAGTACCTAGGACATTGGATTACAAAAGGAAAGAAGACTAGACCCAGAGAGGGTGGCTGGCATAATAGAATTACCGCCACCGAGAAATAAAAGACAAGTGAGACAACTGCTGGGGCTTCTGGGGTACTGCCGTCAATGGATAGAGGGTTATAGCAAGGTTAAGTTTTTGTATGAGAAACTAACCACAGATAAGTTGAAATGGACTGAGCAAGATGAAAGGGAATGGATGCATTTGAAAGAAGCCTTAATGGCAGCCCCTGTCTTAAGCCTCCCCGATGTGAGAAAGAAGTTCCAGTTGTTCATCAATGTAACTAACCACACAGCTCATGGGGTCCTAACCCAGGATTGGGCGGGAGACAGAAAACCTGTCGGCTATATCTCAAAATTACTAGATCCAGTAAGCAGGGGATGGCCCACATGCCTACAGGCAATTGTGGCAGTAGCCCTGCTAGTGGAAGAAGCTAAGAAAATTACCTTTGGGGCCCTGTTAGTAGTCTATATTCCCCACAATGTGAGGACTATCCTACAGCAAAAAGCAGATAAGTGGCTTACTGATGCAAGGCTTTTAAAATACGAAGCCATACTCATTCATGCACCTGGATTAGAACTAAGAACAACTACAGCCAAAAACCCAGCTGAGTTCCTTTTTGGGGAAGCATCAGAAGGGCTCACTCATAATTGTTCTGAACTAATAGAATTCCAAACAAAGGTTAGGGCAGATTTAGAAGATGAGGAACTAGGAGAGGGGGAAAAATGGTTTGTGGATGGGTCAGCCCAAGTTTTAGAAGGGAAAAGAAAGTCAGGTTATGCCATCGTAGATGGGAAAACAGGAAAAATAGTCGAATCCGGCCCTTTGAATGCATCTTGGTCAGCACAAGCATGTGAACTATATGCAGTTCTGCAGGCTCTAAAAGGGCTAAAGGGAAGAGCAGGGACCATTTTCACGGATTCAAAATATGCTTTTGGAGTAGTACACACGTTTGGAAAAATTTGGGAAGAAAGGGGACTAATAAACACATGGGGAAAAAGCTTAGTACATGAAAACTTAATAAGACAAATTTTAGAGGCAATAAGAGAACCTAAAGCCATTGCTGTAGTATATGTAAAAGGACATCAGGTGGGGATGCAGTTCAGAACAAGGGGAAATAACTTGGCAGATCAGGAGGCAAGAAGGGCAGCACTCCTGACCCTGAATGCTCCAGATACCTTGGAAGGGGAATCCCAGAAATTCCCTCCCTGTCCCTCTGAAAAAGAAATAGAGGAATTCAAGAAAATAGGAGGAATGCTGGAAGAAGGGAAATGGAAACTACCTGATGGTAGAGAATTAATACCAAAGGCTTATGCCAGGAAAATTCTAAAAAGGTTACATTTGCAGACCCACTGGGGAAGCCAGGCCCTGGCTGAGCAATTCTTGAAGTTCTTTGGGTGTAAAGGTATATATGAATTAGCCAAACAGGAAGTCCAGGGGTGCATGGTATGCCAAAAAATAAATAAATCTAGAAATAGGCAAATATCACAAGGGGGACGCTCTTTAGCTTATCATCCCTTTGGGAGGATCCAGGTGGATTTCACGGAATTACCAAAAATTGGGAGGCATAGATACCTATTAGTAATAGTGGACCAATTAACTCACTGGGTAGAAGTGTTCTCTGGTCCTCGGGCCACCGCTCAAGTAGTAGCTAAAAAACTACTGGAGTAAATAATACCTAGGTATGGAATCCCAGACTCCATAGATTCAGACCAAGGGACACACTTCACTTCAAAAATTATAAAACATTTAGCAAATGCTCTAGGAATTCGGTGGGAATACCATACACCCTGGCACCCCCAGACTCAGGACAGGTAGAGTGGATGAATCAAACACTAAAAGCTCAGATATCGAAACTTATGCTTGAGACCAAAATGTCGTGGATAAAGTGCCTTCCCCCGGCACTTTTGAATATCAGGACTCAACCCCACTCGGGGTCAGGGCTATCCCCTTTTGAGATACTATATGGGATGCCATATGAACATGGAATGCCAGTGGGACACCCTCAAATTGAGGACTGTCAGATACAATCTTATCTTGTATCAATTAATAAAAATTTACAGGAACTTCGAAAACGTGGACTGGTATTACAGAGCACACCCTTAGGATTTGCCATCCACCAGATCCAACCGGGAGACAAGGTGTTAATCAAGACGTGGAAAGAAGCACCGCTGACTCCACACTGGGAGGGACCTTTCCTCGTCCTCTTGACCACAGACACCGCAGTAAGAACCACGGAAAAGGGCTGGACACGCTCTTCTCGAGTAAAGAAGGTCGAGCCGCGAGACAACCTTCCGGAGTGGAGAATAACCTCTTCACCGAGAGATTTGAAACTAAGGATCCACCGACAGACTCAATAATCAGCAACTACGCAATAAATTGTATCCAAGAGGGGTGTACCTGTCATCCTTTTGTTCATTTTAAGTGTGCTCATTGTAAAGAGATTTGGGTAGCTCATTGTTACAGGGTAATCAGACCTTGGAGCCTGTGTGAGAATTGCTTAGAGGAGGAAAGGCAGCTCACAGACCTTTTCCTATACATTGCCACTGAAGCAGGTATATTGGAATTGGATTCCCCGGAGTGGTTGCACTTATTCACAAACGGGTTGAAGGGAAAACTAAATATAAGGGCTGAACCTCCGGCATTCGAGTGTAGGAGGACAGTAAAAGTACCCTGTATAGCAGACCAAATAAAATTGGCCAGGTGGGGCACGTACAAAAGGCAATATGCTCACAGGACAGACTATGGAGGCCCGGAAGAATACCCTTGCTGCTGAGAAGATGGATTACCTCACCGCTGGTGGCACCCCGGTGGGCAGAGGCAAAGGCAGAGGGGTACACCTATGGGTAATCCTAGTGATCCTGAGTCTAGCCGTGTACCTCACGAATGGCCTCCCCAACCCTAAGGGACAAATGGGGCAGGAAAGAGAGTGCCTAAAGGAGACTCAGCAAGAGCCTACCTGGGGCCAAGATATAGCTTTCCGGGTACATTTTGACTGTCCAGAAACCCAAAAGAAAGGGGATTTGCACCCACAATGAAAGTTGGTTCAGAATATGTGAATTAAAAGAAAAAACAATATACCATAACCCAGTGGGAATGTCTAGGAAAAGGAGAGAGCTAAGTAGTCTACCCATAATTCCTATATGTGAGAAGTGTAATAAGACTGTGTGGGTTGGGGGTAAGAAAGAGTCCACCTTTGTAGCCTATTTGCAGGTAAACAAGCTGTGCTACGATCAGAATAAATTAGGTATGTGCACCCTTAACGGAAAAACCTACTGGGTGGGACAGAATGAGAGACTTTGGACAACTTCTTTGAGTAGCGGGCCCATAATCCTAGATCTATTAAGTGAGAATGATGAAAGGGTTTGCTTGAAGTTAGAAAGGACCTTCTGTTTCTCTAAAAATGAGGAAGGGATGGATCCAGAAAACAAGATACAGAGAGTAGCTCAGGAATTAAAAAGGCAGGAGCTGGAGGCAAAAAGAAAAAAGATGGAGCAAGAAAGGATGAGGTCACTTAGTGAGCAATATAAACAGTTAGAAAAACAGTCTAATGATTGGAGTTTGCCAGCCTATAGCAAAAACCTTTTTGTAGAACTAGTGCAAGAAATTGCCACAGAATTAGGGCTGTCAAACTGCTGGATTTGTGGGGGGCTAAAGTCAGATGAAAGATGGCCCTGGAAAGGTGAGAGTTTAGCCCCGGAACAACTTCTGAAATGGGACAACCAGATAATAAAAACGATGTCACGACCAGAGGGGTGGACTATAGACAGACGAAAAATAGGGACCATCTGCATTAGTAGAGAAGGGAATAAATACACTGAGGTAGTGGGATATACCCCTTGCCTATCCACACTGGCTGTCAACTCTAACAATAAGACTAAAATCTGGCAGCCTGAGGCACCTGCTGGATACCGGAGCAGGGAAAAGGAGAAAGAGTGTGACTGGGTTAGCGAAATTGAACTATGTTGGAATAAATTAACAGGGGCCAACCCTTACCACTCGTTAGAAAACTTAAAAGAGTTCTGGGAATGGCCAGAAAGCACAGAAATCAAGTGGAAAGCCCTGAGTGAAATTTACTGGATCTGTGGGAAAAAGGCCTATAGTGAACTACCCCATAAGTGGAAAGGATCCTGCACCCTGGGAATGATTAGACCTTCCTTTTTCACACTGCCCAGATCGGACAGTAACCTGTTAGGTGCTCCATTATATGAGACACTCAACAGAAAAAGAAGGGAAACAAAAAGAGAACTCCCAAATGCAGGGGGAAGCCAGAAATGGGGTAGTGAGGAATGGCCCACAGAACGTATAATAGAATACTATGGTCCTGCAACATGGGCCCAGGATGAGAGTTAGGGTTACAGAACTCCAGTCTATTTACTCAACAGACTAATCAGATTGCAGGCCGTAGTAGAAATAGTCTCGAACCACACCTCAGACGCTTTGGAGCTGCTGGCACAGCAGCACTCACAGATGAGGGCTTTTGTGTATCAGAATAGAATCGCTTTGGACTACCTGTTAGCAGAAGAGGGAGGAGTGTGTGGAAAATTCAATGAGTCTGAACGTTGCATAGAAATAAACGATTACGGGGAAACTATTAGGGGCTTAGCAGCCGAGATAAAGAAGGTGGCCCATGTACCAGTTCAAAAATGGAATTCAATCCTCCAGGCCTCCTGGTGGGATCAATTGTTTGGGACAGGGGCTTGGTGGAAGAAGGTGGGATTTTTCATTTTATGTTCAGTGGCTGGGTTTATCTTCTTACCATGCTTGATACCTTGTCTTATCCGACTCATTCACACAGTAGTTCAAGGGATGCAAATCGCATCATTGCCAAGAGATCCTGAATTGGCCTCAGGGGGTCTTAGCAAAAACAATACGGTACCAAAAATCATGAAATTGAACGAGAAAAAGAGCAGAGCGGCTGAGGTACTGGCAAGGTTTGAAGCTCGGGTACAAAGAGGAGATGAAGAAAAAACATATTGGGGTGAATCCGAAGAAGAGTAGGAGAATGGTAGGAGTGATGTAAACACTTTTCGTGCTTGGTAAATTGTTGGTTAAGAGGGTTTTTTTTATCCAAAGATAAAAAAAGCAATAACAGGAACACAAATTAAATATGTTTATATAGAAGGGGAGGGATTGTGATATATGTCCTAAAGTTAATTCATGTTAAGCAATATGATATGTAATTGATTCACTGTAAAATGGAATAATATACCATGTAAAATTGATCTACTTTAAGTTTGGTTTAAGATCAGTAAACCTAAAGGTGTGTATAGGGTTAACTGAGACTAAAACTGCATGGAGGGACACGAGGAATTCCTGCCGGAGCCACTTTGGAACAATCCTACAGAAAGGCACAAGAGGACAGAAAAGGGAGATGGGTGTCCTGACGACCAAATGATTAAATCAGATCAATATCTTATCTGCCCGGTGTTAACATTTCCAAACCTCCTCCAGACATGGCAATCATGACATTGTTCTGCTTTGAGAATCCATTCAAAGGACCCCAGACATGAACATGAATATCTAATGAAGCTACCATGAAACAAGAGTCTTACAGTCTCGGTCCACTCTCAGCGGAAGACTGTATAAAAACCAGCAGTATTGGACCCAATTTGTGAACTGAGGGGGTAACAGGCTGGCAGAGTCGGTTACCATGTTCACCCAGTGCCGAAATCCCGGGATTTGACACTGTCCCTTTTAATTGTGGCTACTGGAGACTGTGTTTAAGTCTCAAAATAAAATTCTAAATTTTGATTTACTGAATTTGGCTTGGCGATTTATTACAGGTATCTACCTCTGGACAAGTATCTTCCTCCAGCAAATCCAGGTTAGAAGCTCAATTTCCCCTAGCTAGACCTGCATAGAGTGATGCCAGGTATTTTTCTGAGCAGCACTTGGGTAGATGCCCAGCAGGGATCTGGGCTGCAGAGAGGCAGGGCAACTCCAACAGTATAGTAACAAATGCAGCAAATCATTATGCCTATGCCTTCTGCTCACACTTTAACCACTACCCCAACATCCACTGACAGCCTGGACAACCTGATCCTTCCCCTTTTGCATGCTGGTCAAAGTGTTTCTCTCCCTCCATGACAGAACCAGATTCCCTAGCTTCAATCATCTTAAATCCTTAGTAAAAACAACTGCTGACCCATCAGCCAATTTACATGCCTTTGACAGCCCTGTACAGCCAAGGAAGCTCTTTGGGGTGCGGTCAGGCCTGGATAATGATCAGCATGATCAAAACCCTGACACAGAACTGAACTGTAGCCAGCACCCAGAGAAAACCCAAAATCAGCATCAAACTCGCTCACAGCATCAAATAGGAATCAGACACTTCATAAAAGCCCAGGAGAGCCATGTCCTCCACGGCAGCATCCAGAACACTGAAAGCTAGGGATATGAACAGAAATTCACAGGGATTCAAGTACACTAATCCCTCTGTCTCACAGATAGAGAAAACAGAGAGCAAGCAGCTGAGGATGCTTGGCCATGTGATACCAAATTGTCCAGAGGCTGGGGGGAAGCATAAGTCAGAAGAACACAAATGCTTCCATTCCAATTGCCCATGGAAAGGAAAAAATAAAGTTTCCCCAGCCCTCAATAAAATTTCCCCCAACACATCCCTGTCCTCTGAGCCAGATCTGCCTCTGATGCACATTAAAGGATAAGATGCAATTCTGGAGCAGAGTGGATGGATGCTTGGTTACTCTCATCTACCAGAAGGCTGAACAGAAACATAAAACTGCTTTGGGACTCAAATGGAAAGGAGAAGCACTAAAAGCTTTCTGCAGACCTTACACTCTTTGAAGGCTCCTGTCATGCAAGACCAGGGCCAAGTGGACTGGATGGACAGTCACAGAGGAGACCAACAGCACTCACACATCCCCATCATGCTGCAAGCTCACAGCTACAGCACACAGACCTTGCCCAAAATCTATTACACAAATCTACAGAGTACTTATAATCTACAGGGCATAGTAGAAAACAGATAAAATACTGCTCAAGGCACCAATGAATCAATCTTTAAAAGCTTCTTCAACAAATACTCCTACTAAGTGTTGCATTTTGACACACCTCTAGTTTTAGTAGAGCAGATGCTCCAGGGTTAGAGAACATTTGAAATCATAATCCACTAGATTGGTTTAACTAACTTTTGAAATAGTTTGTTCATGTCAGTGGAAACAGAACAGCAATATTCTCATTACCTAGCTAGTACAACATGGAACAGGTGATCCTTTCAAGATGTCTCAGGAAAGGATGAGCTGAACACTCATCTACCTGGAACTTGCAAAAGCAAATAACATTCAGAGATTATTTAAACTTAAGTGCAAGACAGTAAAACAGAGGGGGGCTGAAGTCAGGTGTCGGCTAATTGAAACTCAGAAGGCTTTATTTAAATTCCTGGCTCAGGCACAGAAAAGTCATGCAAGCCTCTCAGGAAATTCTCATGTTGATAGTAATTCTTATTCTTGAGTAGCTCCCTAAAAAAAGAGCAGCATTAACACTTCCTTCTGCTTATTCTGTACCTTAACCATAAATGTCTTCAAGAAAGGACCCATCTCTTACCATCCATTGCAAAAAGTCAGCATCTCTCATTTTATGAGGGGCCTCTCAGAGCAATAGTGTGAAAGACAATGGGTTCCCTGCCAGCATAAGCAAGCAGGAATAAGGGTCACAAGGCTGAATCAGTGCAAATTTTCTTCCTCAGAAGCGATTGGGACTTGCTTGCTGAGACCTGCAGGTTACCCTCAACATGCTTTAAGCATGTCTTGATTTGCCACTATTCAGTCCCAAAGGAGCCCAGTCCCTTACAAGGTGGGCTGCAGACCTGAGCCTGCACCCTGGTTCAGGAGCAGCTGGATAAAGCCCTGCAAAGCCCATGAAGCCCAGAACACTCTCCATCCCCCTAGTACCTCCAGCTCTGCTCTCAGGTAGCACCTTTGGCAGGTAAAGGGACTGATATCCCGTGTGCCATGATAAAGCAAGAAGCATTACTCAGTCTGTTAAACTTCCCCCCCTGCCCAGGTGGGGGAATCAACCAGATCCCTAAATTAAATCACAGTACAGTCACTGCTTATTCAACACCAGCAAACAAGCTCCTGCAAGCCAAACACCCAGCATGACGGTGCTGATCCCTGGCAAGCTGGACAATAAGGAGTTTCAGCTATTAATTTTTGGAGGGTGGGTTCTATGCAACCTTTAGAAGGTACAGCTGTGGTCAAGCAGTTTGCAAACTGTTTTATCAGTTGAAGGTAAGCAGAACTGTCTGGAAAGGGCAACAGCCAAGGCTGAAATTCTGGCTGCTCAGATGATAAACATTCAGAGAAATGTGTCAATCAATGTTTTCTTAAATAAGAAACAAAACACTAGAAACTACAAACCGTACCCTAAGTGTTGTTATGTTTCAAAAGTGTCTTAAATCCCAGGAATTTCAGTAACAGATCTCCAACTAGAAAAAGCTTCTGATAAAAGAAAAACCATTTTCTATCCTTCCCCTATTGTCTGTAATCCTGTTCAGAAAGCACTTGGGAAAAAGGGAAAGAAGTCAAATTAATTTGTTTCAGAGCAAGAAAGCAATATTAGACAGCAATAAATCAGTATCACTGCATAGCTGTCCTAGTGGCTTATGAAGTAGGAAAAATCTCTGTAAAATCACCACTTATTTACTGTAGAATAGATGGTGTAGATCTCATCTACTCTTCACAAAATGAGAAACATTAATCTCAAAAATTAATGTGAAATGGCCAGAAATGAAGGAAAGCTGCTGGCTTTGCCTCCTAGGAGATTGCAATGACAGTGAAATCACATTTAGTCTAACTGCAGGGTGTTCCCTACACTTCTCTATAACTTAGTACAGGGAGGAGTGATAGGGAACCAAAGACAGCAGTAACCAGTTCAGGATCAGGCAAGCTCTACTTCGTGACTCTTGAATTTTGGAGAAACAATAATAACCTCCACAAAATGCACTCTAATTAAAGATTTCAAGGTTAGGTAAATGCATCCAGCATCAAGGTTAAGAAAATGCATCAGGCACTCCTGAAGCCCAGCACTAACTTCTAGTTAGGTCTCTTCAAGTTGCTTTGCCTCCTCCTCCTCCCTCCATTTCACAGCTCAGCCAGTGCCCAATATCCCTAGGACAGATGTTGTGGTTAAAGAGACATATGCACTAAACAGCATGCAACCTCATCACTACTTTGAATTTCAGGAGGGTGTGAGAGTCCTCCAGCTGTGGAAATAATTCTTTAGAGAAAGGTGCTTTGCAGAATAAATGCAGGGTAAAATATCTCTTCTCAGCCTTTTGGCTAAGAGCAAGTATATTATCAGTTTAATAAAACATAACTTAGCAAAACCTCAGAACAATACATTCAGTACGAACAAAATTAAGACACGAAAAAGTTATACTAGAAGTGTTTTACAGGTTTGCAGACAAGTGAAGGTTTTAGCACAAAAAATTCTGCATTTCAGTTCGATACTTCAATACTTACATATACAGTTCAATACAAGTACTGGTATGCAAGTGTTTTAAGCTAGTAGCGACTACTCAAGTGTTCAGAGAGGGTCTACATTGGCTTCCAGCATCAGGTATAGCCAGAAACCACAGCAAGCAAGATAAACTCTTCTGTTAGGAAACTAAATCCTGCCAGGCAGTAATGCCTCATGCCATTCCAGCTGGAATAGCAAGGCAGCATTCAGACCAACTTCTCCAGGTGAAAGACACCAAAAAGTCCAGTAGCCGCCACAGCCAGCAGTCTACAGCCATTTCCCAAAAGCACTCAAGAGCTTCTTACACTTTCTGCAAGGCAGACTTTTAAATATTTAACACTTTAACATGCAAGTTTAAGCAGTTCTGCTTTGTAAAAGCCTGCTGCAGGACTGAAATGGAACAAGACTGCATCCCAGAGTTCCAAGAAGACACACCCTCAGCCCTCGCCTGAAACATTAAACCCTTGGTGATGCACAGTCGTGGTAGCCCTCGCTGCTGCTGTTTGCACGCGTCAAGTGCACTGATAAATTCCAAACTTAGACACATCAAAATCTGAAAATCGTTCTGCCCTCAGCTGTTTTCCTCTACTACAGCCATCGCAAGACTTTTTGCAGAGAAAAGAAAAGCAAAACAAGTCATTGCAGGACAATCTCTGGCACGAGCCTACATCCGCAGTGCTGGGCAGCAGCCACACGCCAGCCTGCCCCCAGGACACCCTTCCTCAGCCTTCCTTACCTCTCCTCCTCTCTCCTCCCAGGGAAGGAGAATCGCTCCCTCGCCCATCCCGAGCACTGAAGCATCTCCCACACCTCCACCCCAGAGCTGGGCAGCCAAGCATTCCTTACTCCCTCGCTCCCCACCCAGTGATGGGAGGTCACTTCCCAGGGATGCGGTCATGTCGCGAAGGGATGCACTACAGCGGCCTGAGCATCCCATGAGCACAGGGCACCCAGCACAGATTCTCGCCAACAACCAGCTCTTGGTCTTTTATTGCTTGGCACTTGGGATCAGGAAGCAGTAAGATACAGAGCTTTTAGGTAAGCAAACTACTTTTTTAATTAACAAAAAACAAAGCACAAACCCAAAACAACAACAACAACAAAAAAAAAAAAAAAAACCACCAAAAAAAAACAACCTTTACTGCTCTTTACTCTTTAAAATGAATGCATTTTGATTTGCTAGTTCTCAAGCATGTCCAGTCAAACAGCAACGCAACACAGAGCTTGTATTTGGCTTTATATACTTATTTTATGGATGTCTTTGAAACAACCAGAAGCTCACAGCATACTAAGGATCCAGACCTATTTGGCCTTAGTCTGCACTGAAAGAGGATGCTGCCTCCTATTTCACCTCATAGTTCCTCAAAAATGAAAATAATAAAAAAAAATCTTTTAAAATTGTCTGAATAGATTAGATTAAATTAAATACAGAGTTCAGAGCTGGCCCATACTGTAATATATTGCATTACCTCAGCAATTAATCCTTGTCTGCTCTAGATGAAACAGGGACAGACATCTGCTGCTAGCCAGGAAGACACAAGCAACAGAAGCATCATGTACTGTGTGTTGCTAATGCAATGCACAGGAGCAGAATCGGTCACCAGAAAGGTTAAGTCGGCTTTCCAAACTATAATAATATATTTCAGAGATTTCTGTTCCTGTTAAGTCCATAATGTTTGAGCATTTCCATAGCTAAAAGGAAAAGATGTCAGTTACTAATAAACACAATATTTGAATTAGTAAAAAATTTGAATAACTCATGACTGTTCTAAAAATTATGGTCACTAAGGTCACTGGGTGGTTTTTTTATTGTTTCTCTTTAAAAATTGCATCAGCCAGGAAAGTGAGTCACTGCCTGGTACCATTTCTTGCATATCACCTGAAAATTTAACTTCCAGCTGTAAAGTTTCAAAAGAGGTATAAAACACACCCCAAAAAACAAAACAAAACAAAACTAACCCCGAACCCACAGCCTGCCAGCTTCCTCAGGATGGTAAACATCATGGAAACCAAAATAGAGGGCTTTATGCTCAGAACTGCAGCTGCAACTTAAAAGGAAAGAAGTTGGATTAAAAGCCACTTCTGCAGTCCATGGAGACCAGGTTGAGTGCACATCAGACAGGGTTTAGAGAAGAGCAACTTCAATTCTGCTCTGACTTGCACCAGCAACCAGCTTCAGCATTGCATCAGCCTCTGGGTGCAGGGAGCCCAACTGGCTGCTCTGACCAAAATCAGGGACTGCATCCAGCCTGTGAAGTCTAGGGGCAAACATGCAACAAAAATGAAGAAACTCATCTCATGAAGTTTAGTGTCTCCACTTTCCATCCTACACGTGAGTATATTGTACAGCATAAATTCATCCTGTAAGGGTTAACGAGGCTTTGGGGTTTGACAGGTCCTGGGGAGAGCATGACAGAGCCCAGCTCCCAAACTAGGTTGTGATTTCCTATCAGTGGCAGAGCCATTGCACAAGCAATGTCTGCTTTTGGAAGGGGGAACAAAAGCCTCCTCTCCTTGTCTCTGTCATCTGTGTTGCTGGAACAGCAAGGCAGCATCTGCAGGTGGTACAGGTGGTAGATTGGTACTGCAGGGGCAGATGCCTAAAAGCCACCAGACCATGGGTCTTCAGACTTCTTACTCATTTTTCTTTTTTCAGGTAAGTGTAAAGCATCCTACAGGGCTATCAGGTAGAATCATTCCCTCTGACTGAGAGGGAAAGGACATCCCTGCCTCATCACCAGGTAGCACAGGTCCTCAGTGGCTCCACTACAAGGACTTCAATTCACACACGGTGCACATGAAATACCCATCTACATTTGCAAAGGATCAGATAGCCAGTTTTTCCAGAGCTTTAAAAGCAATCTGCTCTGTGAATATGCAAAATCCAGTCCTGGCGGTCCAACCTGCAATTACAGTCAAACCTAAAATAGCACCTTGGCAGTGCCAGCACCACTCATCTCCACATCATGTCCCAAGACTCAGCACACCAGGGCGTGGCGATGGCAGGCAGTGAACGCACAGTTCCCTGGGCACTCCCAGCAGACTTCCTTGACATGTCTGGTCTCACAACACTCCCCACATTCTTCCAAAATAGAATTTTTTTTTTGGTAGAGCCAGTATACCAGTATATTTTCTTCTTCTTTCTGCTTTAAAAGAAGCCTTTTAGGGAAAAAGAAGGTGCCTAAGGTGCTCAGGTGACACATCCACTCCCCTGCATGGAACACTGTGATGCAGGTTTATGCACAAAGAGAACTTCTGAACTTCCAGCACTGGCAGGATTCCTCCAGCACATCATTGCGCAAGGGGACAAATCTCCTCCGCAGCTCCAGCTGCCAAGTTTCACTGGGAGGCCACTGATACATATTTGCCCACCAGAAGGTAATCGATGGTTGTGGGAGCAGCAGCTGCAGCCTTCCAGGTGACAAGGGAGCAGAAAGGGCAAATTCAGGAGTCATCTTTCACCACAAACCCTCAGGAACAGACCTTTTGGTGAAGTTCTGGGGGAGGAAGGGAGCTCATCCAGTGCGCTGGCCTTTGGCTACAGTGGGCTGTGCAGTCCCACTGCTCTCCACAGTCAGGGTTCATGCACTTTTTGCTTTCTCCCTCAGTGACAACCAATGGCAGCATAAATCCCATCAATGTAAACAGCTATGGAAAGATGTGACAACCAAGGAGCAAGCATTTGACCTTAACTCCTGTGCTGGCTTGAAGGCAAAACCAGTGAGAGACTCCAAGTCAGAAAAAACAATTTAATAGGAGAAATAAAAAAGTAAAATAAAATAAATGCAATAGTACAAAAGATCACTGACAGAGTCAGAATACAACCTGATACCCTGTGGTGGTGGTAGCAGTCCAGATGAAGTGGTCTTGTTGAAGCAGTGATCCTCTAGAAAGGTCTGGTAGCTCTTGTCCTCTGGGAATCCAGTGGGTAAGGCTACCTGTGCTGTCCCAAATCCCAGATTATATCCAGGTGGGAATGCTTGGCTCCTCCCCCTGGGCAGAGCATCTCACAATGGGCTGATATCATTCTATGAGCCTTGCAATGGGTCCTTGATTGCCCATTACACAGAGATAGCTCCTGGAAGGAGTTATCTATGAGTCATGCAGCAGGGCATTGATGGGCCATTAACAGAAGATAGTCTGGATAGTCTGGAGGCAGGGGGCAAGAGAAACACTGCCCAATCCAGTTTCAACAGCTCATGTAGATGGTGATAGAATACATACTTTGGGCACATCTTACATTGTAAACTAGGACAACTCCTCAGTTTATCAGTCTTTTTAAAGAAAAAACAGGTCCATCTTTGCTAGATTTCCCCCTTAAAAGCTTCCTGAGCTGCTCTGTCAGCAAGCCTGTTATCTGGAAGAAAGCAAGATATTAGTCAGGCTCATGCTTATTTAATAAAAACCTTGCACATTCAGGAGGGACTGAAAGTTGGTCTTTATTTAAAAAAAAACGCCTGCAAACTTGAATGTGACTTTGCAGTGCAAAACAGATCTGAGGACTTGCCTGCTTTATCTTGTGCTCCACCAGTGCCCAGCTTAACAATTAACCAGCTAATTATTCACAACTTAGATCAGGGAGCCAAGCAGTCACCAAAGAAGTCCGCAAGTATTCTCAGATCACTGTGCAAAGGATATTTCATGTCTTGATATTTCATAAGGAAATCGGGAGGCTTCAACTAATGTCAGCTCCAGGAAATGAGCCACAGGCAGGTGATGCCGGAAGCAGGAGGCTTTATATTTAGTACTGAGTCACCCACTTTATTAAATTCAAAAGACAAAAAAGGTGGGTGTGGAGAGGGGATAAGTGGAAAAAAAGTTAACAAGTTATTCTCTGAAGATCATGGGCCATGTGGAGTCTAGGGTTGGATGGAGGTTTTTTTGTAAAGGGAGAAAGAAATTAAAAGATTACCTGGAAACTGTTTCTGCACATCCACTAGAAAAGCAGTTGCCAGATTAGCTGCACTTCCCAAGGCACAAGACAGCACTGAAAACACTGCAGGAGTCTGCAGTGCCTTTGGGATCTTTCTGGCCAGTCCTGCAGGCTTGAGCAGGGCATCATCAACAGTTCTGAGGCACTTTCCCATCCTTTCTGCTACATATTTGAGCCAAAGGATAAGCTACTGGAAGGAACTTGGAGTAGGGAATATTTTTAAGCCAGTTTTGCAGCTCCATCTAACCAATTACAAAGCGCACCTTGCAACAATCACACCCCAAAGAAAACACTTTGGGTGATTACAACGGCATCGGATGAAGATAATAGCTGTTACTGAAGCATGGGAAGAGGAACTGCCCTGACACAGTAAAACTGCACCCTGGCAGGGCTGACATCATCCAAAAGCCATCCTGTCCCTTTCCTTCTCAGCATTTCAGTCCTCCCATCCTGGCTGGCTGAGGGGTCAAATAGACATGAGCACAAGGAAGATGAGGCAGTGGGCAGAGGGCCCACTGTTAGCACAACATCCCAGTTAGAACCAGCCCAGCCACCCCACACACCAGGCCACTGGAGAAAGAGTTGCACTAGGTCTGGTAGGAGGGCCTTGGAGGCACAAACATACTTTTTCATCTTTCATCTCAGCTGCCAGCTCTGCCCATCACCCAAGTCTGTCCTTGACATGACAGGCAATCCTCTGCTTTCTTGGAGAACATATTCTAGATGACTATCCACCTTCAGTCACTACTCAAGGAAATAGTATTTTACACTAGAACTGCACTATTGCAGAACACAAGTGACTTCACACAATATTTCTGAACAGGGAAACCATTCTGATCCATCTTTGGCAACACTCAGTTTAGATACATCTACAATTGACAAGTATACAACATTCATGTGGACTTCATCCTCATAGAATGTATTAATATGGAAAAGTTGCCATTTAATAGGAATGTAGTTCTTTGAACTAAGGTCTTTTGACATACACTAAAGAAAGTTTGAAGAAGCACAAAAAAACAATCGTAATGCAAATGGTTGCACAATGCAAATTACAGGAGTACAGATTTGTTTAGAAAAGGTTCATATTTTCATACAAGTCTGTCATAAGCCTTTTAACTTTCTATCAGTGATACTCAGCAGCCTAAGCAGCAGCAACACCTTTGCAAAGTTTTCAGCTACTTGAGCTAGATTTCTCCCCTGAGAAGATTCACTTTCTAAATACTAAAACATAAATACTGCTACCAAAGCCAAACACTGCGCCTCATTTCAACTTTAAAAATGTCAACTGAAAACAAGAGCTCTCTCTAATGCCAAACACCACCAGGGACTTGCCTACAGGAGCACCCTATTAAATTACTAATAAAATAGTGTAATCCTCAAAATAAAATTACAACAGTAAAAAAAATGTGGTTTGAAAAATATATCCGTGGTCTATAGCAAGACTGGCAATTATGCAGAACCAGAGGTCAGGAACTGCTTAATACCTTCCATCTATATGCAAGAAGAGATTACACCTCTGCAGTCACAGCCTGCTCCGGCCACCAAATGGACATTTGGCCAACTGTTGACCATTGTGCAGACCAGATTGCTGAACCCACTGCTGGCCAGTGGGAGGCTGTGGGAGATTGCCACTGGGTGGCTCCTCATTCCCACACAACCCATCTACATCTGCAGGTGAGCTCCCACTATCAGAAACGTTTCAGGTACTGACCAGCCTGGGCAGCAGCACACAGACTCAGCCCAGCTAGGGAAGATCTCCAGGAAGGGACTGATATCTCATCTGGACATCCTGGCCAGAGCCACATGGCTCATCATATTGTGCAAGGGGGGAGCTACAAGTTCATCTGTGTTGAACTAGTCCAAAATCTCATCTCAAGGGATGTTGAAGCTTTTTCTGATATTTAGCTCATGCGCTTGTTGGCTTCCCTCCAACTGCTTTTTATCTCAGACCCCAAGAGAAAGTCTCCTGTAGGACAGACCTGCTAGACAGGGTAACTCCAGGGGCTTCCACAAACTACTGCACTTTTTTCAAATATGTAGAAAGGTGGGGTAGAGCTGGATTACCACTCACACTGTAAATTGTCACCCATAGCCTTCAGGTCCCTAGAGCACAATCTTCACCACACAGCTCATTACACTGTTAACTAGTAAGCCATCTCACATTTTCCAGACCATAAAAAACAGCTACTAGTAGCAGACTGATCTCTGTGCTGTGAAGCCAATCTTTGCTTTGACAGCAGATTTCTTATATTTTCTAATCTGTTGTTGCTGTTGAGTTTAATGCTTCATGAATTAGTATTAAAGAAACCCTCCTCCTAGAAATTAACAAAAAAAACCAAACCCCAAACATCTACAGATCCTAAATAAAGCCAAACAAGGCATGGTATTTGATAGAAGGCATGAAGCAACTCTGGAGCTCAGGCAGAAGAGGTAGATCTATAGCTGGGAGAAATGACACCACAAGGTTCAACATGGATTACACCAAAGAGGTCCAAATGCTGAGCAAGACTATCAGCTATGAGTGTCACATGAAAGGGCAATGCACTAAAGAAAGTGCAATGCCTTGCTGTGTGTCAACTTGATATCAAACCAATGCACAGAACTTTAATTGCTAAAGTGACTCACTGACAGGTACTGGTTGTAAAGGCTCTTGCATAACAGCAGGTTTCAAGGACTGTACAGGGCAGAATCTTACTCCATTTCATTACTTTCAAAACTCTTTTTATACAGACCTTTGAAACACAGGGAGCAAAGGAACCAACTAAAACAACCCTATATAACCCAGAAAAAGTGTATATACTACTTAGAGAAAGGGGAGGAAGGGGAGGGAGGAATAAAAGTTGTTGCCATTAGTGATGGATCTAACTAATGTAGTCTGGGCACTGCCATTACCATCCATCCAGCACAGATACAGTAACTTCCAGGAGCTTCTTAGCTGGTGTCCTGGTTTAGGGACAAATTTGGGAGAAAACCCCTGAATGGGATCTCTCTGGGAAGCAAACCTAAATGGTGCCTCCTTCTAACCGGTCCGGTAAAAAACTTCTTTGGAGAAAAGTGGAAAAAAAAATTTTACTTAACAAATAAAGTGCATATAAGTATAAAGAATGAATAATATGAAACAATACAACTTCTTGTTTTGGAGTGAGATGGCAAATTGAGAAAGTTCTTGCCATGGATGTAATTCGGCTCTCTCTCAGTTTTTCATCAGTCCTAGTCTCTCTGGTGCTGGAACCAGTCTTAAAGGCACAGAACTTAATATACAGCACAAACAGAACAGACGATTGGGGATACAAGCATCATAAAGTCACTCTAGGACAGCTGGGCAGAAGCAATGTCAGTTTTTCAAGTTTTCAGCAAGAAGTCTGACTATGCTGCCTTCACTTGAGCATTTGATTTATATAATACAGTGGCAAGAGCCCAGCTGGAAATCAGATCAATGAGAACATTACAAAGGGGTGGGCAAAAGAAGGGCAGGAGCAGGATTGCACAGGAACCTCCCATCCATGTCCCTATGGAAAGCTTAGCCCCAGCCTCAGCCAAACAGTGCAGAAAGGAACAGGCTAAAGTTTAGGTCAGACATTAAGGCTGCTTATTCAAAATATTTTCAGTCTTCAGAAAGCCTGGTTTCCCCTCTCTCCTTATGGAAAGGTAAATTCTATCTAAGTGAGGATTCAGAAACTTGCTTATTATTACCAGGAGCACTGAGAAACATTAATGCTTTTGTAAATGTATTTTCATTTGTTCTCTACTGACCTTCAGAATGTTGCTATCTCAGAAACAGTTCTTAAAAGCAAGGGCCAACTTTCTCCCTGAATGCCTGCCCAATACCAATCACAACAGGGTAACTTTATATACACCCACAACACCCTATGTACTCCCTAATATAAATTCCTCACAATCCATTCTTGGAGGCAAAACATTTTGTGCAAAATTCATGAAAAAACAGCTTAATTGCAATATTGTTTTAGAACTCACTTTATTTCTGTAACCAGCTGGAGACAAGCACCTTGTCCTTTGCTGGGTCAAGGAAATGTTTAACTACAGGATTTATAGCAGAATATATATGTGTATATATCACCACAGCACTGCAGCTGCTCAACAGTTATAGCAGAAGGCAAACACTGGTTTAGCCCAAGGAAAACTGGGATGGGATATCAGCCTGCTCACTAGCATCTTGCTGCAGAGGCTCCAAGGCAGAAGAGCATCCAAGCTGGTCCCTGGGACAAGACTCAGCATCCTGGAATCTCAAAACCACAGCCCTGTTCCAAACCCAAACAACACTCCACAAACCCTTCCTGGCTGATTAGCAGGAAGGAACACAAGATTGCGATAGCAGCATAAACAAGGACCCAGAATTTATGATCTTTCAGACCCAGCTGAAGCACTGCTTCACAAAATATGAATGCAAATTACAGGGATGGGTAGCTTGAATTCAGGTTTCCACTTGGTTAGCACTGCACTAGACAGACTGAGAACTTTGGTGCTTGCCCAGCAGTTTCATCTCCCAAGAGGGGTTGCACCAAGATCTTCCATGAAAACAGGGACAGAGACTGTGAAAACCCATGGGACCTCCTCCAGTTCCTGACCTTCCCAGCAGGGCAGTCAAAGGCAACAAGTTCAGTCCTACTGTTTGTGAAAGTAGAGCACAACACTCTTCGACCTTGTAGTACAGAAGATAGAGTGGAAGAGGCAGATCAGCAACACCCTTTCCCTGTTATTTTGAGCAGAAGATCTGGTATGTGGACTTCTGCAACCAGGGCTGGGACAGTACCACATGCACCAGCAACATCACTGAGGCAAAGATCAATACAAACATCAAAAACCCCCAAATCTGATCAAAAAAGGTACTTTGAGAATGAGCACATAGAAAAAATGGACTTCAGCTATAGTTTTCAGATAACACAACAGGCAAGGAAGTGTTGGAGTCCAGGGCATTCCTTTGGCTGCCCTGGAGGGTCTGGGACCCTGGCCCAGAGCCCAGAGGGACATTGGCTTTGATCCCAGTCCATGGGAGAGGCTTCCTGCACTGCGGGATGGACTGCAAGCCACAAGAGTGTGAAAGATAGTAGTTTAGCTTATCACAGGGTGAGAAAACAGTGGTTTTGGGTTTTTAGTATGGAAGTGAATGGGAGCAAGATGGAGGATTTGGGGCGTTGTCTCTTGCTTCTTTCTTCTTCCCTCACTCTATTTTCTGCAGTGACGGTGGCACAAAGTAGTTTAAGGAGATTGGGTCAAAGTAGGGATGACCTGTTTAGTATAAGTGATAGGTATTGGCAAGTAATGATAAATAAAGAACACATAACAATTAGTATAAAAGATAACACTGCAGCCCAGTGGGGAGGAGTCACCAGATGCCCGAGCAGCTGCACAGACCTTAGTTGGGCACTGAGAAAATTGTAAGATAAGAAACAATAAACAAAGCATTCAACCTTGAAAAATCAGAACCTAAAGACTCCATCTTTGTTGCATCTGGCTCAGGGTTTTGCAGAAGGCAAAAAGACTCTAAAACCACCTGAATCTCAGAACAAAAACCGAGAAGGAAGAACACTTAAATGGCACATGGACAACTGTGCAAACTTGTTTCAGGAACAACCCACTGCACATCACCTTCCATCTAACCCAGACAGCATACAAGCTTCTGTTATCCAAGGTCTTCAATCTGAATTTCAAACACCTTGTGGGTTCAGCTCTGGAGAGCCCCTAATTTAATCAGTAATATCTTGGCAAAAAATAAGCCACATAGATATAATGCAGAATCACATGCCTTCCTATTTGCTTTCTAGTATAGAAATACTTTTCATATGTCAACCTTCAGAGAAAAAAAAGCAAGAGAAAACAAGGGATTTTTCTAAAGCTTCCTTTCCCACCACCTCAGAGACAACAATTTCAGTAGCAATCCAAGAGGATGTCCCCAGAACTCTGCAATCAATTCTTTCTATTTTTCCCCTAGCAAGACACTCTCCCTATCATTTAGACACAAGACAGAAGAAGCAGTTCTAGCACATAAAACTCCAGCAGAAGCTGCACTAACAGGACATAGGCCAGGTGCAGGATTACCTACAGCATCTCTCTGAGCCACAGCCCCATTCTGCAGCTGATATGGGAAACACTGATATAAGCCAGCAGCATTTCTGATGTTACTCAGCCTGTCTCATCTACCAGACTATCAGATCTTCTTTAGGCTTTTCCCCAAGTTGGTGTTTTGCAGGTTTTTCCTTGTCTTGACCTGCCCCTGCAGTGGACAGCAACTCACTTTGCCTTATGTAAGTTCCTGTATTTATACAATTTTTTTAAAACAGCCTGGCTAGCATATTTTTAAGAAAAAAACTGTTTCCTATAGC
>JANEHK010000076.1:2304365-2321282 GCA_025960845.1 Tachycineta bicolor | reverse complement strand
TAAAGACCTAACTGTAGGAGTCAGTTTTTCCATTTTAAGAATTTGAGATATGAATAAATAGCCCCTTGACTCTCAAAGTAAAAAACATGCAACTGAATCAGACAAAGGCTAAAAGCTCATCCCTAGTCTTTGGGGGAAATAAAATCCTTCTAGTGTCCTTCTACAGACAGTTTCATGACTGTTTACAACAGTTTTATGAGACAATACAATATTTCACATTTGTAAGTATTTTTACAGTCTACTCTAGAATAGAATTAACAGAAACAGAACAGGCCAAGGCAGAGTCTACAAAAACTGAGGAGAAGGCAGCATTTTCCCTGATTACAGAGAGACCTTTGATCACCAAGGTCACGTAAGCCAGGTGCACAGAGCATGCTAGTCATTAACAGCCATGGAACAGACACTGGACACAGTCTCCTTGCCCTCCTCCCATCACACTCCCCTGCTCACTTACTCCCACCCCTGCCCTAAACAACCATAAAGGCTGTGGCTAAGCTGGAGGAATTGCCAGGCAGTACTGCCTTCTTCTAGATCCTGGGTCAGCTGCATCCTGCCTTTCCCCACAGAACGGGCTGGAGCCTACCACCTCACTGCCCCACCAAGCATGGCCAAGGACAGTGGAAAACAAATGAAACAACAGAAGTCAACACTTGAAGTTCATGACACAGAGAACAGATGCCCTGGGCAAGGAGACCCTCAGATCTTCCCTCTGCTATCCCATGGCAAACCACTCAGACTTGCCTAAGAAGCTAGGGTTTCAGGCCTGGCTTTTCCAAGAGGCAGTGGGGGAATGAGATCACCACACCAGATACCAGTCAGCCTCTTGCCATCAATGTTTTTTCTGTTTTATACAAAGAGGGAGGTGTGTACAGCTCAAATCTGGACAGACAGGACTGAGCTAGAGGCTGTGGGGCAGTCTCCTGGTGACTGGATGTCCCTGCAGCACCTGAGCTGAGACATTCTTAAAGTGGCAGCCTAATGCATAGGCTGTAGACTACAGTTTTCAATTTTTTCAGGTGCTTCAAGAAGCACAGCTAAGCTTTGATCAACATCTATGATAACTACATGGCTGGCAGTCAGACGCCTGGCTCTACACCCTTCCAACAGTGGTCACCTTAGCACTTTTGGATTAATTGGCAGCAAACAGATTTTCTGAGGTATTTTACAGCTGAAGGGCTTCCTCTGGCTGCCAATACCCCAGAAACCAAGACACAGATGTGTTGTGTACAGTTTTCAGCCTGATGAAAGGGAAGACTATTTTTAATCCAATCCTACGTAGGGTGGGGCTCAGTCTCCAACCAGGCCAAAAAGCTACTATAATCCACAAGACCAATGCCTGGCAATCTTTGCTTGCAGGTTGATGTCTGTTCTATTTTGGGGTTAGGAGAAATTTAGAATAAAAAGACATATAAGTTAAAAACAAAGGAGGCTATGAAAAGTGAATAGAGGGAAGGGCCAGACTTATCCTGTGTATTTTGGTCTAAAGAACAGGGCTCTAAAAGAACACAAATCAGAATTACTCTATTTTCCATTTCCCACAGTAGTTTATAATTTATAACATGGGCTGAGGAGAGTACAGCCCCAAAATATTTTTTACAGGAGTGTCATGGGTTGGCACAGTTTGGTTTTTAGTTAGGGAGGAATGTGGAGTGTTTTTCCCTGTCAGGACCTTGGAACTGTTTTAGAAAGGAGAGGGACAAATCAGAAGGCTAGTTTGGTATATTGACATCTGCTTTGACCACTGAGAATGTCAAATGTGACTTTGGGAAGTACCCATATAAAAAAGCCTGACTTCCTGCAGGTCAGCCCTTTTCTCTTTGGCCAGAGAGAGAAAGGTAACATTGTGCAGCAGCCGGGGGTCAGCTGGGCCCCGGTGCCCTGGCCGGGCAGACGGGGCTGGGCTTACCCGGGCCCAGAGGAGCTGCCCTGGCCAGGCTGTGCCTCTGGGCCCCATCTGCTGCCAGCAAGGGGGGCTGGGCAGGACCGCTGGCTGGGACCCTGATACCACTTACAGGCCTGGCTGGGCCGGGGCCCGCTGCAATTTACACTGAGGGGTGGGCCAAAAAAGGCATTTATGATCCTGCCTGTTTTTTTTTTTTTTTTCTTTTTTGATTCCGGACTGCCCGGGTCCTCTGATCTCTGATGTTCCTGCGTGAGTTCTTTCCCCCCCCTCACCAGCTCAGCCTTGAAAATGTTAACACCATGAGCTGCAGAAAGAGAGAAAAAGACTCTGGGCAGATTTAACCCTTTCCTGGCAACATGAAGCTTCCAAGGCCTAACCCTTCCCTGAGAGAGAAAATAAAAGAGACAGAGTGAACATAAAGAAGAAACAGCATGAAGTCAGTGGAGTGAGAGTGAAAGGACTATTGGGACAGGGGGTTGAGGAGTTTGCCATTCCATTTTAGGCTAGTTTTGTTATTGAGCCATGGAAATGAACTCTAGATTATCCCTTTAAATCATGGGAAAGATATTCATTTGGGGAGATGATTGTTTAGATTTGTGTGTGGACTTGAGCAAAGGTGTTTGTGATGGACTAAGTGATGTTAATCCTATAAGATGCTTGAACAGAGCTAGAGATGAGAAGCCCTCTGTGCCAGTGAAGAAGTGAGAAGATATCTCTATAACTTGAGGTGAAGAATCCTTTGCCTTTGGAGTTATTCATCTTTAAAAGGTGACAATCCCAGCATGCAAGAGTCTAAGACCCACGACCCATAAGCAGCTAGGAAAACTGCAAGTGGGAGGGGACACGAAAGCAGGTTTCCCCAGGTGGCTGTTTTTGTGACAGTTAAAAAACCCACAAGATAACTGTTCTCAGTTGTCAGTGGGATCTATGACTCTAAGAGAGACTCCTCTCCTAAAGATTGGTGAAAGACTATTTTCAAATGGCGAAACTGACTGAAAATCACAAGTTTTGTCTCTTTATGTTGCTTTGTAGGAAAGTTAACAGTTTGTAGGGGGAGGGAAGAGTGTTTTGGTGTTTCATTCTGTTTTGTTTTTTCCCTACTTTTCCATTATTTTAGTGTGTGTTAATAAAACTATTTGTTTATTTTTAAGCTTGAGCCTGCTTTGCTTTTCCTAATCCTTTCCCACAAAAAGAGAGTAGACACTAAGACCACTACACTAAATTTGGCAAACAGAATTTGGCAAATGTGAAATCACTACAACCACTCACCTCATACTTACTCCCTGCACAGACCACACTGGAGATACCTATTTTTAATTCAATAAATCCAAGAGACCCAGCACACCCACAGGAACACCCAAACCCCGTGTTTAGAGCAGGGGACACAACAGTAGTTCATTCATGACCAGCAGTCACACAGCTGAAAGTAATTACAGCAGCCCAGTCACTGTCAGCTGAGCTGCTGCTGCTCAGAGGACCTCTAGGATGCCCCCTGAGCATCATTTCTCCCAGCCACAGCACCCAGGGCCCAGATGTTGGACCATCACCCAACTGCCTTCAGCTTTCACACTTCCCACCTACTTACCCACCAGCAGCAAGAGCAGCACGTACCTCTGGGTTAGAAAAGAGCTTTAATGGTGCAAGCAGGGACAGCTGATTCTGCATAAGAGTCTGAGCAACTCTCTGGGATGGTCACAGGGGAAACAGTCCTTTCATGCCCTCCCCTACCAGCAGTGCTGCAGGCAGAGCTCTGCCAAGACATTACCTTCCACAAAAACAACCACTGCTGCTTGTACAATAATCCAATTCCCAAAGTGCCAATAGGAATGTATGTGCAAAGATGTTGACAGATGCCTATCAAGGGGCTTGGGTGCCAGGGATAGGTGATGTTGTGACATTTGTTACAGTAACCCAACAAATACTGGTTTAATTCAACCTTGCACCAACCTCATTACAAGAGCTGATCTCACTTTTGCAACATGCTTGAAAAGATATTCAGGAATGTTTTGCTTTGCATATGCATTAAGGCTATTTGTTAAACTTCTAAAATTCAGTATCCACCTTTCATACATCTGCTGGTAGGGGTTTCTAGATTCATGTTTGGCTTTTTGGATGTAATTAGCAACTCTAATTACTTCATGAGCTCAATGTCCAAAAAGATACACAGATTACTAAATACCCACTAGTACTTAGTCCAAAAAGTGATGAGCATGCAAAGACCAGTAATTGGTTGATAAATATTAACAGATCATGTTGTGGCTATTTCCAATTTGACAAGAAACTTAAAAGAAAGTTAAAATTTAATAGCTGTTATTGCACCAGGCAGGTTGATAGCTTGTCAGTCACATGTTTAAACAGCTGGCCTGGAGAGATGAGAATCTGCCTTTTTTATACTGAATTACTGTTCTAATATATGTGGAGGCAGAGTAATATTCAAAGCTTGAACAAAACATCAACTTAAACCATAACCGTTTCTTTTGCTGCTTAATGCTACTTGGTGGTACACAGATAAAAACCAACTAGCAGCCACATAAATTTCACCTGTCCAACCCTCTGCAAATACCACAGCAACACTGTAGCAGCTGGCATCTCCCTCATTTCCTTCTTTCCTCACTTTTGCTTTCTACTCTTTGTGATCAGGAGCACCACTATATCCCTGCACAGGGTTAAACTGCCTCCCAACGTGGCAGGTCAAGAGCTGCCCTTGTGAACACCATTAGAGAGCTGGGACTGTGCTTTGCAGGGTGCTGACAGATCTGTACAAAACCTGTGCTGGAATAATACAAGCAGGTTTGATGCTGCTTTTCCATCACCTCCTCTGCCACAGGCAGTTCATGTGCAAGAAAATCAAGCTAACAGGCCTGTATCTAAAGAGGGACAAATGTCCTCAGAGAATTCCAATCCACATCTCTCAGTTTTATGAAACAAAGAAATACAAAACATTGTAACCTAAAAAAAAAAAAAAAAACAAACCTCAACCATAAACAAGAAATACCTCATACTGATATAAAGCAGAACTTACTTGGTCTTTGGCTCTGCTGAAAATATGGCCCCTTTATGTTTCACTACCTATTATTTAATGCTGTGTAAAAAAGATTAACAAGAACATTATCTGTGTGTTGGGACATGTCACCAAATAAATTACCACCACTTAAAATATCACTACCAAGACAACCTCAAGTGTGAAATGAGCTACTGATCACATCATCTACTTAGATAAGGAAGTGCATTACAGTATCTATGATGGGCACACCCTCCCTAAACTCACTGCCAATCATGTAAAAGAAAAGTATTTATCTTCTCCCAATGCACTATTGTTATGCGTTGTCAAAAATGCAGCTGTCATACTGAAGCTCCAAGTGGAGCACTTGCAGTTTTACTACACAAAAAGTGCAGATAAAGTGGTTCACAAGGCACACAGATCACTTAGATCATCAGCAGCTGCTTAAGCACAGCTACTGAATTAACTGTCCCTAACAACCCTTCCAATCAATCACTGAGCAGCACTCTGCTTCCCTAAAGTCAGAACGGTTGTATTTCCGCTTCTCCAAAGCCATTTAAGTCACTGAACTAGAGAGCCAAGTAAACACAGGAAAGAGTTACTAGAAGATCTCACATGAGTGGATTCAGCACTAACTCATTTAACAAGGCTGCAATTCCTTCACTCACCACCTTAATCTCACAGCAATTGAAACCCGGAGCAGAGAAGTCAAGGGAGCCCCAGGGGAAGGGCTTCCTCTGCATTTATCCAAATACCTACTGAAGTCAGTCCCCAGAGCCCCATCCACTGTAAAGCTCATCTAGCCAAAACTGGTAAATAGGTTTCTGGAGTTTGGGGCATTCTTAATCTGGGGAGATGTTTGTGTATTTTACAGGAGGGGAAACTTCATCAGATTAACTTTGATGAGAGAATAAGGACCCTGATTAAACACAATTCTTTATATCTAGCACTGAATAACTGAGTTTAATAATCACATTATGATCTCTTCACTCAGACAAAGAATGAGTAATTCATCTTTCACCAGCAAAAAATTCCTTCAGAGGAGCTTGGTTACAAAACCAAGCAACATCCTCAAATTGTTAAACCGTTGGCAAGATTAGCAGGCTATGATAACAATAGCGTTTGGAAAAGGTTTCATTTAGCAAATTATTTTATTACATTTTTTTTTTCCAAGAGCTATTTAGATGCAAACAAACAGATCTGGAATTTTAAGTCTCTGTGTGTGCACACACCCCACAGAATGCCATCAAACACCCCCAGGGCAGAATCAGCTGCAGAATATTGCGCCCAGGGGACTTGCCTTGTGTCCACTAAGCCCCCTGAATCACTGCTCTCCACTCACAAACTACCAGCAGCTCCTCTTTGCATAAGATTTCTTTTCAAAACAGATTGAATTTCTATACATCATTATGCACAGCACTAGCACATGCTGATCTCGGTAAGTATTCCCTCTTCATATCCAGGTTCCAGCTGTTGTCTTTAAAGTTACTCTGAGCAAATCTCCCAGCATTAAAGTTGTTCTGCTTCTCAGGTTACCAGGCTCACTGGAGAAGTCACAAGTGTTACTGGCTGAACAATGGCTCCAAGTTGTCATGCAAAAGCAATTTACTTCAAATATCTATTATCTTTTATAGTCGCTTCTACAGATTGACCAAAAACAGGAAGCCCAGCTCACATTCCACTGGAATTGTGTAACAGCAATAGCAACCTCATAGGCTGATTCAATGGCATTTGCTCAGATCTATACCAGCAGCTCTCCTGAAAAGAAATCAGTGAGTCCAAGGGATGCCCTGCTTGAAGGTATGGATGCTTTTACAGAGCAGGCACATGCACATGTTTAACCACTATTTCTACTTAGAAAAACTTAGAACTGGAGCACAGTCATGCCTGCAAAGTTGTTACCTCTGTGAGCACTAGGACTTGATGTTATCCATTACAATACTTCCAGCCAGCATCAGGGTGCCCCAGCAAAGAAAAGTTTGAAGCTTTAAGTCCTGAAAAATTCCCTGCTCTTCTCTTACCCTTCCCAGGCTCCCAATAAGAAGCCATTGTTAGGGGGAGTAGGGTGACACTTCCTCTCCCAGTCCAAATTAGAGATGTATAAAAATAAACCCACACAGCTGTCCCACGACTTCACTTTATTTCACCCCACTTCAATTAGATGAGAAGTCATTCCCATTTCCTCACACTCTCTGCTTTGGGAATACTACCCTGCACAAAAGATAAAAGTGAAATACAAGCCGAACCCCTTTTCAGTGCCGCTCTGCGGGAACCCACAGCGGGAAGCGGCACCTCCTCGCCCCTCGGCCGGGTTCTGCTTCTACCAACTCGCACAAAGCCCCAAGTCTGTCGCAGCTGCGGCTCCATCCCAGCGCCGAGCCCTGGCAGCGGCCGCGGGCAGCGCATCCCCTGGGCCGGGCCCGGCCTGGCTCAGCCCGGGGGTAAAGTTTTCCAGGGGAATTAATCAGACAAGTACCTTTTCATCGCCGCGGAGAGCTGGGAGCGGCGGCGGGAGCACGCCCGGCGGACACGTCCCCCGCGTCCTGCCGGCACCGATGTGCTCCGGGCTCCGCGCCCGCCCCGCCGCCCCACTGCCCCGGGAGCCCCCAGGGACATGCCTGGTCGGCAGCGGAGCCGGGTGGCAACGAGGGCCGGGCCAAGCCCAGCGGAGTCGCTGGGGCCGGTCGGCGCCTCCCCGCTGCTACCACCGCCGCCGCAGCCGGGATGCCCCGCCCGAGCTAGCGCACGTCCAGCAACGGAGCGAGCGCCCGCAACTTTCCCCGAGTTAGAGCCACGCTGGAGGAGCCCCGAGAACACTCACCGTCCGTGCCGCTCCGAGCCGTCCCGCCGCACCAGCCCCGCCCGCGGCCCGCGCTCGACGCGCCCCAGCCCCATTGGGCCACCCGCTCGCACATCACGGTGCCCCGCGCTGCGAGTGGGCGGCCGCGGAGTCACTCAGGGCAGGGCAGAGCTGAGGCTCCAGCCAGGGTACGCCCCGTCCTCGTCCTTGCCGCCGTCGGGCTGCTCTGCCGTGGCTTCTCTCGCTGTTCCCTGCCTTCATCGCTCTTGTCCTGCATGTATTCATCCTTATGCCCTGTGTGTATCCCCAATCCCGCGCATGCCTCACTCTTGCTCGGCAAGCATCCCTCATTCTTCTCCCGTGTGCAACTCTCCTCCAAGTGTTATAAATGAGGAGACGTACTCCTTTATTCCGTTTTCAAATTAAGCAATTTATTTGTGTTCGGCAAAAAGCGGCAAGCCAGCGCTGGGGTACGTGGGGAGTCTGCACTCTACCAACACGTACAAATTCAGTTTTCAAGCAGTAGTCTCTTATACCATTCTAGGCACTTCCCCAAATTTTTAGTTATTTTTTAATTTGCTTTTATTCATAATCACCAGCTGAGGTTTTCAAAGATCTGTCGGGAAGGTGGTCCGAGATGGTCTTCTGATGTCTCTCCAGACTCCTATTCTTTTTTGTTTAAAATATTTTTTTTCCACTAGCATTATTTTTGGTTATACAGTGTGCTTAAACAAGCATATATATTCTGTTAGTCAGCATACATTTTGCAAGTTTTCTAGCATGTCTCAATAAATGTCTTTTATAGGGCCCAAAGTCATCATGTTAAAGATGTCTCTGTAGAAGCTTTTTCAGTTCATATTGGTTTTACTTCCCCTTGTTAAGTGATTATAAAATTTTCCATACTCGAAAAAACAATTTATAACTTATACAAAGAATAGTTTAAAGCTTATATTAATTACTTGCAAACAATTATAATTTTATTGTTAAAATAAACTGTTAGCTAAAAGCCTACTGTTTTATAGTTGCCTTGTTAAACCCCACTTTCATGTTTTACTTAGCTAGTTTTTAAAACTTTTTTTTTTTATATAATAGTCCCATGGTCTCTGTCCACATTGATCACAAACACACATACATAGGTGGGTGCTATATGATTGGCACAAATCACAATCTGATTTCTCACACAAGCAGGCATCCTTTTTTCTCTAAAGGCAACCCTTCCTTCTGTGCTCGCGTCCCTCCTCCCCTGCAAGACTGTGTCCTGTCTCCCATGCACAGACAGCCCTGACTGCCTTGGCCCTGCCACTCAGACAGAGGAGATCTGGGCTTCTGTCATAGTTTTAATTTTAAACCGGGCGGAAACACCACTCAATATAGTGGTTTCACGTTCACTAAATTTTGGTCTTGGTACTTACTCTTTTTGTGAGAGAGAGACTATGAGAAAAAACAAAGCAGGCTTAACCTTAAAATTAACAAATAGTTTATTAACATACACTAAAAGAATAGAAAAAAGAAAGTTGGGAAAAAAAATAAAATGGAATGAAAAACAAAAACACTTTTCCCTCCCCTTATAAACTGTTCACTTTCTTACAAAACAACATAAAGAGACAAAACTTGTAATTTTCAGTCAGTTTCACCATCTGACAATAGTCTTTCATCAGTTCTTTAGGGGAAGAGTCTCTCTTAGAGTCATGGATCGTACTGACAACGTAGAACAGTTCTCTTGTGGGTTTTTTAACTGTCACATAAACAACTGTCTGGAGAAACCTGCCTTTGTGACTCTCCCAGGAGCAGTTTCCCAAGCTGCTTATGGGTCATGGGTCTTAGACTTTTGCATACTGGGGTGTCACTTTTTAAAGATTAATAACTCTAAAGCAAAGGATTCTTCACTTCAAGGTACAGAGATATCTTCTCACTTCTTCACTGGCGCAGGGGGCTTCTCATCTTTATCACTGTTCAAGCATCTTATAGGATATTACTTAGTTCATCACAAACACCTTTGCTTAAATCTACACACAAAACAATCATCTCCCCAAATGCATATCTTTCCCATGATTTACAGGAATGATCTAAATATAGAGTTCATTTCCATGGCTCAAGTAAGAATGGAACAACCAACTCTTCAACCCTCTGTCTTAATAGTCTTTTCACTTTTGCTACTGACTTCATGCTGTTGTTCTTTATGTTCACTCTGTCTTTCCTTACTCTCTCAGAGAAGGGCTAAGCTCTGGAAGCTTCATGTTGCTAGGAAAAAGTTAAATCTGCTCTGAGTCTTTGTCTCTCTCTCTCTCTGTAGCTCATGGTATTAGATGTTCAAGGCCGAGCTGATAAAGGAGGAAAAACTTACTCAGAAACATTAGAGGCAGTCTAGAATCGCAAAAAAAAAAAACCAGGCGAGATCATAAATGCCTTCTCAGCCCACCCCTCGGTGTAAATTGGGGCGGCCTCGGCCTGAATGGTGCTCATAGCTCCCATCAGGGGCCCGGCAGAGATTTTTCTCTGCTCTAAGGAAGTTTAAAGAAAGTAGCTGTTTCAAAACAGCAACCTCTCCTTCCCCCCCTTCACCCGGGAGCTGATGGAATCCGGCCAGGCCTCAGGCCAGCTTCCCCCCCCCAAAAAAGGGGCGAGCAGCAGGCCCAGCTCAATGTTACCTGTCTCTCTCTAGCCAAAGGAAAAGGAAAAGGGCCCACTTACAGGAAATCAAGGAGTTTTATATGGTACTTCCCAAAGTCGCAGCCAACAATTTCAGTAGTCAGAATAGATGTCAATATTCTAACTAACTCTCTAATAAGTCTCTGTCTCTTTTCCAAAGCAATTCCCAGGTCCTGACCTGGAGAATTATTTTACATTCTTCTATAACTAAAAAACCAAACTGTACTAACCCATGACAGCTTCCCTTGCAAATTCCCCTTGTCTCCCCAGGAACAACCCTGCAGGTTGAGGCTGAGGATGTCCAAGGAAAGCTGAAGCTGGTGGGTGTCACTGGAGGACACGAAGAGAAATGATACTCACACTCTCTGACTCCAAGGCAAAGAAGGCTAACTTTATTATGGTGGCTTCACATATATAGATTCTGGACAATGACCAGGGATTGGAGAACAAGGTTACCACCTCTCCATCCCACTGGCTAGGCTAGAAGTCAATCAGTTGACCCTCATCAGAAAGGAATGAGAAAAACAGCTCTTGTTTATGTTATAAACGTGAGAAAATGACTACAGAATATAAACATTCACAGAAATCTAGCAGAATATAGTAATAGGTGGTCACATTGGACGAGGAGCTCCCCAGAGAGCAGACCCAGGCTCAGGGCCTGGCTCCCACAAGGAGTAAGTGGAGTGCAGATGCCTATCCCTTGCACCCTGTTATTCTGTGCCCCTGGACAGAGAGCATTGCCTGACCTTTCCCCATGCAGCTTCCAGCTGTCCAATTTAGGATAGATGACCTCATAACTGTCCTAATTTCTACATTTGCTACACAGATATTCACACCAACATTTGCTAGAAGGGTTCAGGAAATCAAGGGCCTTAGGGACAGTTTTGCATAAAAGTGGTGGAGAACAGAAATTAATCCAAATAGGCCTTGAACAGAGAAAGAAAAAACAAACACCTGCTGTGGGAAGAAGGAGGTAAAAAGAAAGAAGGATGTGAAAAATGAGGTTCACTTTCCTGGTAAATTTTAAGAAATAGCTTTAATAAAACAAAAATAAGACAATTAGGAAACAGATTAAGCAAAATTACGGCTGGCCAGGTGACTTGGCATTCAGCCGAGTTTACAACCTGCTATTTCAGAGATAATTTTTAAATACCCTTTCTATTGCATCAGTCTGTTGCATATTCCTATTTTTCCATAAACTAGTTTCCATATTCCAGGAACTGTTTTGCATGGTCCCTCCTTGGGTCTGCCTTTTTAGAGCATGCGTGTTTCTTGGCTGTGTCTTCATTATCACCTCCAGTTTGGGCTTTGGTCCATACTTTCTTCAGATGGTAGATGCTGATGGTATACCAATAGCAGGGTCTTCTTTACATGCTCACTGGATGTTATCCCGACCAAACAGACAGTTTAAGCATATTATATCAACTACTACCACTATGCCTAATTTTTTACTAATAGCAAAAATAAAAATTTATACCCTTACATCAAAGTTATTAATCATATAGCACACATCTTGCGAAAAGTCAACTTTATAATATACATTTATAACAATATCCCCCCTCTTTCTTTTTAACAATCATTTGGCATGAGCCATTCTCTTTGTTTTCTAGCCTTCATTATTCACTCATTTTTTTCACAGATCAATTTCGCTTCTTCAAAGGGGTCTTCTATATTATTTTGTTTCTTTAACACCATAATCCTTTGTGGTGTTCTTGTTGTAGGCAACTTTTGGTCAATGTTCACTAATTGCATGCCTTGTGCCACACTGGTGATGAGCTGAATGAAACGGGATCAAACAAGGAAGAAATATTAGACTAGCTGTAGCGAATAAAAGGAAGAAGCCTAACTTTTTCCACCATTCTACTCCTAATACATTATCCCACTAGCTAGTATTTAGCATTGATTCCCACTTTTGAACTGGTACGTGGGCAATTTTTCTGATATCATTGACTATATCCAGAATGGCATCCCCGTTGTCATCTATTTTCAAACAACAATCTGATGTATTAAATTTTCCACAAATGCCCCCTTCTTCAGCTAGTAAATAATCTAAAACTAACCTATTTTGATATACTGTAGCCCTTGTTTGGCACTGTTGACTTGATATTAATTCCATTGCCTGACCAATTTTGTTTGTTATTATTTCTACAATAGCCTGAAGTCTTATAATGTGATTCAGCATATAAATTGGGGTCCGATATCCCCAACTCCCATCCTGTGCCCAGATGGCTGGCCCATATGTTTCCAATATGTGGTCAGGGGGCCATTCTTCATCCCCCCATTTTTGGAATCCTCCAATCAAATCCCTTCTTTTTCTTTTTAAGTCCTCATAAACTGGCACTCCTAATTAATCTCCATTTGGTCCTGGTAAAAAAAAAGAAACCTGGCTGTATAATTCCCAAAGTGTAACTCCCTTTCCACCTAGAGGGAAGTTTTGGGTATGCTCTTTTTCCACGTATCCAAAATAAGCCATCTGGTGTGGCTTGTCTCTCTCTCTCTCGTAGCCCCGGCTCCATTTTCACTCCGGCTAACTTGAGAGACAAACCACAGTTGGGAGGATTTTTCCTCAGGGCCCCAAAACCCAGGAGCGGCTGTGAACCTTTTCTTCTAGAGAGAGAAAATCCCTGTCGATGGCAAAGGAAGGTCTGCACTTGTTCCGGGGGAAATCAGGGCTTTATTCAGTCTTTCTTCTGTGGCCCTGTCCCAGCCTGGGTCAGGAGCCCCTTCCCTGTCCCCAAGCCAAGAGACTTTGCCCATGTGTTGCTCTAGCTTATATCCAGGGAAGGGGCTAAAGGTGGGGACAAGCCACTACCCAATCAGGGATAAGGTGGGAGTGGAATAGGGTTGGATTACATTCCAGGAAGGGGACAATGTGGGAGAATGGGTGGGGAAAAGGGGCAGGGACAAACTTTGGGATAGTACATTTTCCAGGAGACCGGGGGGTACAGAAAAAACCATTACAAAACCCAATATAAAAATGAAATACAATATAAAACAAAAATCTGGTGCTTTCCAAGTCATTTTTCAGTTGATTTATATTCTCCCAAATTTGGACATTTCTGGGATCCCATAGTAAGTATTCTTGCCTGTATTGTTACATTGAAAAAGTCCAATTTCATTATTATATTTACAATTTCCCACTTTTGTTTTTCCTTGAGTCCAATACTGAGTTGGTTCCTCTGGGATCCACCATATGAAAGTTCCATTGCTAACTTTATATCTTTTACAGGGAGTATTTCCTACTTCATTAAGAAAATTTTTCCCAGTGTGCCAGAGACATTCTTCCCCTATCACTGTTGAGCTTAAAATCCACCGTCCTGGCTGGTTTTCCCCTTTTATGTTTGTCTGGTTCCACTTAAGTAGTTCAACTGGGCCTAAGCTACTGCCTTTCCATGGCCATTCATCTGACATCAAAGCACCTCCACAGACCCAACAGTTGGTTATGTTGAGTTCCTTACTTATCCTTTCCCCCAATTCCACAAACAGATTTTTTCCTCAGTCTCAAAATATCTCTTTCTTTTTCTAGTTGCTGGTCCAGTTTTGTATTCAAATCTTGAAGTGAAATTTGCACAGAGTTAGATTACTATGTTGGCTTTGTCTTTTTGCTTACCATTTGTTCTTTTACTAAGTCTTGGATTTTATTCCCAATAGCATATGTGAAACAAATCCATCTCTCCCCTTTTGGGCATTTACTTCCCAACCTGTCACTTGTTCCTAAGTTTTCCGCAATCCAGTATTTTTTTCCAATTTTGCATACAGGTACCTAATTTGGATGGGTTATAACAGTGGCTGTTGATATGGGTATATGTAATAAGAAAGGAACCTCAGTGTCTTTCCATATACAGCTCTCGGTAGCACTTGTGGCATGACTTTGTCAGTATCCCATAAGAGAAAGGACAGAAAATGAGTGACAGAAAAAGGAGTAACAGAGGTCCAGTATGGCTTATACCTCCACCTTCCATGCCTATGGGGTTGCAACCCACAGCAGGAGTATATGATCTTCTTGGTAGCAAGTACAGCGGCCAACCCAGTCTTGCCCTCTACTTCCTTGTCACTTCCTTTTTCCTAATTTACAGGCAAATCAGTTTTGACACTTCTTAACTGTGGTTTCCCACTGTTCCTCAGGTATTTCCCATTCAACAGGCACTAGTAATTCTCATCCACAAAGCAAAGTTACTATTTCAGCTGTTATTAGTTCTACTGGGATGGGGAATAGATTTGTCACTCGACATTTCATACAGTGAGAGCATCGCCTTTTTGAACAACAACACCAATTTTTCCACAATTTAAACATTTACATTTAACCCAGCTAGCATGTCCAGTATTGGGATGATTCAGACAGGGTATATATTATATCCCTAATGGAGGTTGTAACTCATCTTCTCCTTTGTATAAGTCACAAACTAAGGCCAGAATATGAGAACTCTGACCGAAACAGTCCCGATCCGTTGCTGTGTGTTATTTGCTTTCATATTGTATTTCATTTTTATATTGGGTTTTATGTTATAATGGTTTGTTCTGTACTCCTCTGGTCTCCTGGAAAATGTTATATCCTGAGGTTTGTCCCTGCCCCCCTTCCCTGTCCATCATCCCACACTCCTCCCAGTCCCCTCCTACAGGCCCTGTCTGTCATTCGGCTGTTCCTCCCTGCTTCTGGAGGGTTTGGGTAAAAGACATCCAATGATAGGGTGAGGGCCGAGGAAACTCCTCCCTTTATGTTCCCCATTGGTTTCCTTGAATGTCCCTCCAACCCTGTTCCACTCCCACCTTATCCCTCATTGGGTATTGGCTTGCCCCCTCCTTTAGCCTCTCCCCTGTATATAAGCCCAGACCATGAGGCTGGCCAGATGACTTAATTCAGGCTGCGGTCTGGGGCAGAAGCCTAAATGGGACAGAACAAAGACTGAATAAAAGCCTTAGATTTGCCCCCAGATCAAGTCTGACTCCTTCCTCCGCCATTGATGGGGTCTCACTCTCTCGTGCTAAGGGAAAAGTCCTCCGCCAACTCCCAGGGTTTTAGGTCCCAGGGGAGCTCTTTTGTCTTGTCACTGCCTTGAGCTAGTCTGGGCAAAACGGAGCTGGGAGCTCCATGAGAGACAAGCAACACCGATCCTCCTGTTTGAAGTGGAAGTATTTCTCCCCAAGGGGGTATCTGAGGCATCTCATAACTTGTCCAGGCAACACTTGAAACCACTGATATGAGCTTGGCCTTATTTCCCAATTAGGTGTGATTCTTTGTACATTCCTTGGATCATTTGGGTTATCCAGTTCATTACCACCCAGTCTCGGTTGAAGAGTCAGTTTGGTATCACCCAGTTTAGATGTTATAATCCACTCCTTAGGTTCTTCCACGGATCCTTTGATTCTGCTGGCGTAGATCTACCCTTGTTCCCTGGTTCGGATCACAGCCTCAGTCATCACCAGAACATGAAAAGGACCTTCCCATTGTGGAGTTAAAAACTGTTCTTTCCATGTTTTCACTAATACTGACTCCCCTGGATGGATATTGTGGATTTTAAAGTGTAAAGGTGCGGTTTGAGGGACTATTCCTTTTAACTGCATATTTTCAAGGGGTTTTGCAATTGTGTTGACATATTTCTTAACACTCATTTCCCCTACATCATAGGTAGATGTTTCATGTTGGGTGGTCAGAAAGGGTAACCCAAACATCATCTCATAAGGTGACACTCCCAGGTCTAACCTGGGTTGTGTTCGAACCCTCAATAAAGCCAAAGGTAGGCATTTTACCCATGACATTTGGGTTTCAATTATTGTCATGGGTTGGCACAGTTTGGTTTTTAGTTAGGGAGGAAGGTGGAGTGTTTTTCCCTGTCAGGACCTTGGAATTGCTTTAGAAAGGAGAGGGACCTATGAGAAGGCTAGTTTGGGATATTGGCATCTGTTTTGACTGCTGAGAATGTCAAATGCGACTTTGGGAAGTACCCATATAAACTCTGACTTCCTGCAGGTCAGCCTGTTTTCCTCCTGGTCAGCTAAACAGGTAACATCAAGATGAGGCTGCTGCTTCCCCCCGCCCCTTTGGGGGTGGGGGGGGAGCTGGCCCTGAGGCCTGGCCGAGCTGCATTGGCTCCAGGTGGGGGAGGAGAGGTTGCAGCTTAACATCAACAACGATTTTCAAGTTCCTTGGAGCCCCTGGAGCAGTGAGGGATCTCTGCCAGGCCCCTGATTGTTGTAGTGTATTAATTGGGTTTATATTGTATTTCATTTTTATATTGGGTTTTGTAATGGTTTCTTCTGTACCACCCTGTTCCCCTGGAAACTGTATCATGTGGTTTGTCCCTGCTCCTCCGCCCCGCCTATCCTCCCACACTGGAATGTAACCCAACTCTGTTCTACTCCCACCTTGTCCCTGATTGGGTAGTGGCTTGTCCCTGCCTCTTGCCCCATCCCTACTGGGAAAAAGCCCTGGGACTGTCGGGGATTGCTCTCTCTTGCACTGGGACAGGGACAGGGACCGGACTGAGCTCTGGACTGTGGGGGCAGGACTTCAGAATAAAGCCATGATTTCTGCGGGGGCAGGCCAGAACACAGTTGGGTTACATT
>JANEHK010000076.1:2286611-2304265 GCA_025960845.1 Tachycineta bicolor | reverse complement strand
CCCCCAGACAAAGATCAGACTCTTTCCTTTTGCCATGGACAGATGCCTGCTCTCTTCTAAAGAAAAGGTTCCAGCCACCCCTGGGATTTTTGGGACCCTAGTAGGAAAATTCCTTTTGGCGTGGTTTCTCTCTCAAGCTAGCCGAGGCTAAAAAGGAGCACAGGCTCTGAGGGAGAGGGAGAGCTGCTTCACCTGATAACAACTTAACAACTATAGGCCCGTTTAGGCTGAGGCCACCCCGATTGTCACTGAGGAGTGGGCAGAGCTCTCTCTCCCCCACCCCTCCCTCCCCTCCTCCGGTGATTCCAGATAGAGAAAGAAAGAGTGGAGAGAGGAAACCCAGGCCGATAATCTGAGATGCAGCATGCAGAGGTGGAGAGACTGCTGTCCTGCAGAAATCACATAGCCACTGCAGGCCTGGGCAGATTTAACCCTTTCCTGGCAACATGAAGCTTCCAAAGCCTAATCCTTCCTTGAGAGAGAGAAGAAAGAGACAGAGTGTACGTAGAAAAGACACCGTATGAAGTCAGTGAAGCAAGAGTGAAAGAACTGATAATACTATTGGACAGAGGGATTGAGGATGTGGACATTTTTAACCAGATTTCTCTGGGGTAAACTACGGAGAAATGGACTGTTTCTTGTATGATCTTTATATTATTTGGCGGGAATGCTGGTTCTAGTCAAAGCTGAGGATTGATATAATTGAGATTTAAGTGAGAATCTTAAAGCCCCTCGCTCCTGGGGTAAAAGGAGGTCTTTAATTCTTTTGAGATAGAGACAATTTTAGAGATAGAAGAAGAGAATCCTTGTTTTGTACTAGAAGAGGCATTTTTAAACAATACCTCAAATACACTGAGAGGCCCATAAGTAGCCAAAGGAAAGGCTGCTAATGGGTGGAACAGCACAATCTGCAAAAATTCCAGGCAGTTGCAGATTTGTGATATTGGGAGCCACTAGACTGTTACAGTCTTGTGGTGAGTGTCTCCGTGGTACTCTAGAGAGACTCTTCTCCCAAACTGATGAAAGATTATGTTTAAATGGTGAAACTGACTGAAAAATCACAGGTTGTATCTCTCTATGTTGTTTTGTAAGAAGGCTAACAGTTTGTAGGGGGAGGGAAGAGTGTTTTGGAGTTTCATTGTTTTGTATTAGTTTTTCCCCAACTTTCTTTTTCCATTCTTTTAGTGTGTGTTAATAAAACTATGTGTTTATTTTTAATCTTAAGCCTGCTTTGTTTTCTCCTGATCGTCTCCCACACAAAAAGAGAATAAACACTAAGAGCACTACACTAAATTTGGCATCCAAAATTTAGCGAACATGAAACCACTACAATTATTAATTTTGTTAAGGTTCTCCTTAAAGTCTGATTCATCCTCTCTACCCAGCCTGAACTCTGAGGATGCCATGGGATATGTAATTCCCATTTTATTACCAAGGCTTGAGTTATTTGCTGTAAGAATTTTGACGTAAAATGTGTTCCTCTGTCCAAGTCTATCCTATTAAACATTCTGTACCTGGGAATAATTTGTTCCAAAAGGGTTTTACAGACCACATTGGCTGTGGCTCTGACAGTAGGAGTAGCTTCCACCCAATGAGTCAGATGGTCTGTCATCACTAATAAAAACTTTTATCTTTGTTCTTGGGGAATTTCAGTAAAATCCACTTGGATACTTTGAAATGGTCAAAGAGCTAACTCCCGACTTCCTAATGTTGTTTTTCTCATTACCTTTTTATTTACCTTTTGGCAGATTATACATCTTTCAATTACTTGTTTTGCCAATCCAAAAATCCCAATACACCCATAATTCCTTAGAAAATGGTCACACAAACCATGGGTACCCCAATGAGTTTTTTGATGCATGTTTTCTATTTTCCTAGTGAGTGACTTGTTAAGTAACTGTCTCCCATCAGGAAGTTTCTATTTCCCAGATTCATCTGGCTTTTCTCCTATATTATTTAATTCCTTTTCTTCTGTTTCATTGAACTTTGGAGTTTCTAATTCTTCCTTATTTGAGGTCAAAATTAACATAACGCTCCGGATCCCATTCTCCGCCTCATCTTTTGCTTCTTGATCTGCCAAATTATTTCCTCTTATTTCTGAGGTCATACCCTTTTGATGACCTTGATATGTACTACAGCTATCTCCTTAGGCAATTTTAATGCCTATAAGACCTCCAAAATGAGACTCTCATATATCAATCCCTTTCCTTTTGAACTGAGTAACCCCCTTTCTTCCCAAAATTTTCCGAAGGTATGTACTACCCTGAATGCATACTTGGAGTCAGTATATATAGTTCCTTTTCTGTGTGCTAAATATTCCAGTGCCCTTTTTAGAGCATATAATTCACAAGTTTGAGCCAACCAGTTTGAAGGTAAATTTCCTTTTTCAATGGTTTGCATGTTTTTCCCATTAACCAAAGCATGCCCTGGCATTCTTTTTCCTTGTAAACACCTGGAAGAACCATCCACATATATTGTTTCCCCTTCTGAAAGGGCTTGCTCTTCAAGATCTTCCTTTACTTTGGTTTGGTATCGAAAAATTTCTAAACAATTATGTGTTAGGTCACTTTTTGGTTATCCATATAAAAATTGAGCTGGATTTAAACTTTTGTTTACTTCTAATGTCAAGTCACCACTGTCTCTTAGGATTGCTTCATATTTTAGCATCCTAGAGTCTGTTAACCATTTTTCAGCCTTCTGGTTTAACACATTTCGGACTGCATGGTCTGTACACAGAATTAGTTTACTTCCAAAAGTAAGCTTACTGCTCTCTTATACCAGAATTGCAGTAGCTGCTATAGCTTGAATACACACTGGCCAGCCATGGCTCACTGGGTCCAACATCTTTGATAAATAAGCTATTGGTCTCTTCACTCCTCCCCACTCCTGAACCAGAACTACATGAGCTACTCCATTTTCTACATTCACATACAGATGAAAAGGTTTTTCTAATGAGGGTAAGCTCAAAGCTGGCACTGAGGCTAGTTTTGACTTCAATTTTTTTAATTTATCATCATCTTCCTTGGTCCACTTTATATTATCTTCCTCTGTCAATTTTCATATAAAAAATTTACTGCCTGTGTATACCCTTCAATCCATAATCGACAATATCCCAATAATCTGAGTAGCTTTCTAATTTCCTTCTTTGAAGAGAGGGGAGAGATAAAATTCCTGCAATCCTCTCAGGGTTTAGCTTTCGGCTACCTTTGCTTATAAAGTGTCCAAGATATTTTTCTTCTGATTCTACAAAATGCAGTTTCCCTTTTGATACTCTTAATCCTTTTTCTCTGAGAAAATTCAGGTTTTATAGTAGCCTCCCTAACTTCAAATTCCCCTGATAATAAGAGATCATACACATATTGGATAATTTGTATTCCAGGAGGAGTGGGGAAAGTTTGTAATATTGTTTCTAAAGCTTGCCCAAATAGGTTCAGTAAACCCCTGAGGTAATTTTGTCCCTCGTAGCTGCTGCTTTCTCCCAGAATTTGGATCTTCCCATTCAAAGGCGAAGATATTTCAGCTTTCCTCAGCTAATGGACAAGCTCAAAAAGCATCTTTTAGATCCACTACACGAAACCACTGATGCTGGGGTGGGACCTTACTTAGGAGAGTGTAAGGATTGAATACCACTGGGTAACAGGTCTGAGTTCTCTTATTAACCTCCCGTAAGTCTTGTACTAATCTATAATTCCCATCAGGCTTCTTTACTGGGAGAATGGGGGTATTGTGAGGAGACATACAAGGTTCTAATGTCCCATCCTTTATCAGTTCTATTACCAGCTTCAAACCTTCTCGTCCTTCTAGGGATGTAGAGTACTGATATACATGTATGGGATATTCTTCTCTCTCCATTGTGACCCTTATGGGGCCAATGTCCAGTCCCCCCTTATTTCCTTCCCCAGTCCAAACTTCTTTGTTAATTTTATCCTCATCATCTTGGTCAAGTTTTAAAATTTTAGCCATCCTTTTCCCTTCTTGTGGTATGACCCCCATCCCCAGTTTTACCTGCAAGTCTCTCCCTAATAAGTTACTACCTGTCCCAGGGACCAATAAGATATCTCCCATCCAAATTCTAGTTTCACCTTCAATCACCACATTTTTAATGACAGGAACTGTAAAACTTTCTCCTTTTGCTCCTGTTACCTTTACAGTGTCTTTACTTACATTATAACCTGTGGGAACATTTAATAAGCATGTTCTTTCTGCTCCTGTGTCTACTACAAATTCTAATTCCTCCTCCTGGGGACCCACTTTTAAGGTTATCACAGGCTTCAGATGGTATTTGTCCCCTAAAAAATAGAGCCTATGACTTTCCTATTCTTCTTGGTCTATCTCTTGGAAAAAATTTAAGTCCTTTTTCAGATGAGGGCACTTCCACTTATAAATGTCCCTCCTTCCCACAAAAGAAACAGGCATTCCTAGGGTGCTCCTGGGATTTTGCTCATACTGGGGCTCTGTTTCCCTCCTTTTCCCTGTCTCTAAAACCTGAATGTCTAGGAGTGGTACATGTGAGCTTCGAATTTCTTTGGAAGTCACCTTCTTGCATAGTGGCTACCATAATCTTTGCACCTTGGCTTTTTCTTCATCTCTTCTGACATAGACTTTTTGGGCTTCCTTTAACAAATCATTTAGTGACCTTTCGTGCCAATCTTCCATTTTTCTACAGTTTTTTTCTAATATCTGGCCAGGCATGAGTTACAAAATTAACTCTTAATAAAACCTGTCTAGCAGTGGTTTCAGGATCTATTCTAGAATAATGTCTCATATTTTTAAGTCTTTCTAACCATTCTGTTGGTGTCTCTTCTTTTTCTTGGTGTCCTTCGAAGGCCTTTTTGACATTTTGGTGTTGCCTCTTTTATTCCTTTGATTATGAAATTACGATAATAATTCATAGATCTTCATCCTTGTTCACTATTATGATTCCAATCAGGAGGTGCTATTGTCATTTTTTGATCTCCTAGTTCTCTCTGCAGGTTTTCCCTTTCCCAAACCCTTATTCCAGCAGTTCTAATCATTTGCCTTTCTTCCTGGGAAAAAAAAAATCTTCATTATTGATTGCATCTCCTTGTTGCTAGAGGACACAAAAAGAATGATACTCACACATTAAACTCCAGAGCAAAAAGAAGAGAAGTTTATTTACATGACCTTGTTTATATAGATTCTGGACAATGTCCAGGGATTGGAGATTAAGGTTGCCACCTCTTATCATGGGTTGGCACAATTTTGTTTTCTGGATATGGAGAAATGTGAAATGCTTTTCCCTTCCCTGACCGTAGAATGGGTTGGGGGGGAGGACAGGGACCTATCAAAAAGCTGGCTGGGATATTGGCAGCTAAGGTGACCAATGAGAAGTGTCGATGCGACTTTGGAAGGGATATTTAAAACTAATCTGCTGCTGACTGCTCGCTCTCTTGCTTCAGGGATCTGCCATGAGGTAACATCGTGGTCGGGCTGGGCCCTGCTGCTCCTCTGAGCAGCCAGGCTGGGCCTAGCTGGCCTTCTGAGGGCTGCTGCCTGCACAAGGAAGGCTTGGGCCAGCTGAGCCTCTTTCCCTTGCTTGCTGGCAGGGAAGGAAAAAAAAAACAGCTGCAGTTTGGCAGTGCGGGCCATGTGCTCAGACCGCGGCAGAAAGGGCCAAAACATGGCCCAGCTTAATCACTGCTGGCAGCAGAGAAAGAAAGCCTGCAGCCTCATAAGAACTTTAAGCTGAGCCACCCTGGGTGAGACCGAGGGGTGGAAAAAAGGACATCTACCAGCTTCTTCCATCAGCACAGCTCTGGATTTTCTTTAGCTCCTGCAGCCTCGCGTGGCCTTTGCAAGCCTGAACGGATTTAACCCTTTCCTAGCAACATAGAACTTTTAAAGCACAATTCTTCCTTGAGAGAAAGAAGAAAGAAAACTAGAAAGTACATAGAAATAGACACTACATGAAGTCAGTTAGATTAGAAGTGAAAGAACTAATAATATTGGAATAGGATTGAAGAAGTGGACATTTTTAACCGGACTTCTCTAAGGTAAATTATGGAGAAATGGACTGTTCTTTGCAGCATCTTAGCGTCGTTGGGGAGAATGCTATTCTAATCAAAATTAAGGACTGATGTAATTGAGATTTATTTGGGAACTTTAAAGCCCCCACTCCTGGGTTAAAAAGAGGCCTCAGCCTTTGAGACAAAGATGATTTTAGACTAGAAGAAGTATTTGTAAATAGTACCCCAGATACACTGAGAAGCTTTGCTGATAGAACATCACAGTCTGTGAAAACTCTGGGTGGCAGCAGATGTGTGACATTGAGAGCACTGGACTATTTTGTCTTGTGGCAAATGTCTTCATAAAAAGATCTTAGAAAGACTCTTCTCCTAAAGTAATGAGTGATTATGTCTAAATAGTGAAACTGACTGAAAATCCTAAATTGTGTCTTTCTATGTTGTTCAATAAGAAAGTTAATAGTTTGTAAGAAGAGGAAAGAAGTGTGTTTTACGGTATCATTCTGTTTTAGTTTAAGTTTTCTTTTTCTCAACTTTTTTTTTGTCATTCTTTTAATATATGTTAATAAAACTATTATTGTTCATTTTTAAGCTTAAGCCTGCTTTGTTTTTTTTTCTCCTAATCTCTCCCTCCCACAAAAAGAAAATTAATACTAGAACCCCTATACCTCTCCACTCCACTGGCCAGGCTAAAAGTCCATCAATTGTCCCTCATCAGAGAGGAATGCAAAACCAACTACTTTGTTTATGTTACAAGCGTGAGAAACTCCACTACAGAAATGTAAACATCTCTGAAGGCTAACAGAATATGGTAACATTTCACTCTTTTTCCGTTAAAAAAAGAAAAAGAAAAATGAAAAATGTTCAGTTTCTGCTTGTGGCGGGACCATCAGACTGATCACTCACGTCATCTGCATCTGAGTCATCACTTGATGGTTCATCCACTTGATGACTTTCATTTTGGTCACGGTCTCCAGCGTGCCTATTGGCCAGATTTTCCCTTTGCGGTTGCAGGTCAGGAAGAACACACTTTGCAGGTACCCAGCATACCCTACTATCTGTGGATGTACATGCATACCCACGCCCCGAAGCGATAAGTTCATAGGGACCTTCCCACTGTTTGGTGACTAAATTACGCACCTGAACCTTCACTCGAGGCTGATGCGTCTCGTCCAAAGCCTGTAACAAAAGATGATGGTTCTAAATGACAGGATTGTTGGAATTCTGTGGAACCATAAGGTGATTGATGGTATACAAAAATTTTGCCAACTGACTATGCAGTGTCATGGGTTAGTACAGTTTGGTTTTTTAGTTATAGAAGAATGTAGAATAATTCTCCAGGTCAGGACCTGGGAATTTGACACCGAGACACGCAAAGCAATCACATGTAGACAAGAAATTTCGCAGGGCAGAGAGGTTCCTCCGTGCCAGCTCAAGGCTGAGTCAGGGCGGAGAGAGAGCCTCCTTGTTTATTTCTTACTTTTTATACATTTGTGGGTCTGGCTAAAGATTGGCTTCTGGGGTTAAACACCCCTCAGCCTCAGTGGCTAGACCAACTGTCAGTTACAATTGTATTCAGATTAGAAATATGCAAACAAAGGACAGAGAATGAAAAACAAAGGATTTGTTTATGTTACATATGTGGGAAAAAGGTAGAAACTGCTCCTAATATTGTGCAGTAGCTAAAAGATCTGACTCCATTTTATGAAAATTCAAAAGGCTTTGAAAAAACTCAGAAAAACCAGGGTAACAGGAATTGCTTTAGAAAAGACAGCAACCTATCAGAGAGTTAGTTGGAATATTGGCATCTGTTCAGACTACTAAAAATTGTTAGCTACGACTTTGGGAAGTACCACATAAAACCCCTTAATTTCCTGTAGGTGGGTCCTTTTTCTTCTTTCCTTTGGCCAGAGAGAGACAGGTAACATCAAGCTGGGCCTGCTGCTCCCCCCCTTTTTTTTGGGGGGGAAGCTGGCCTGAGGCCTGGCCGGACTCCATCGGCTCCCGGGTGAAGGGGGGGAAGGAGAGGTTGCTGTTTTGCAACAGCTACTTTCTTTAAACTTCCTTAGAGCAGAGAAAAATCTCTGTCGGGCCCCTGATGGGAGCTTTAGGCACCATTTAGGCCGAGGCCACCCCAATTTACACCGAGGGGTGGGCTGAGAAGGCATTTATGATCTCGCCTGGTTTTTATTTTTTCTGCGATTCTAGACTGCTTGAGTGCTCTAATCTCTAATGTTTCTGGGTGAGTTTTTTCCTCCTTTATCAGCTCGGCCTTGAACATCTAATACCATGAGCTACAGAGAGAGAGAGAGACAGACTCAGAGCAGATTTAACTTTTTCCTAGCAACATGAAGCTTCCAGAGCTTAGCCCTTCTCTGAGAGAGTAAGGAAAGACAGAGTGATCATAAAGAACAACAGCATGAAGTCAGTAGCAAGAGTGAAAAGACTATTAAGACAGAGGGTTGAAGAGTTGGTTGTTCCATTCTTACTTGAGCCATGGAAATGAACTCTATATTTAGATCATTCCTGTAAATCATGGGAAAGATATGCATTTGGGGAGATGATTGTTTTGTGTGTAGATTTAAGCAAAGGTGTTTGTGATGAACTAAGTAATATCCTATAAGATGCTTGAACAGTGATAAAGATGAGAAGCCCCCTGCGCCAGTGAAGAAGTGAGAAGATATCTCTGTACCTTGAAGTGAAGAATCCTTTGCTTTAGAGTTATTAATCTTTAAAAAGTGACACCCCAGTATGCAAAAGTCTAAGACCCATGACCCATAAGCAGCTTGGGAAACTGCTCCTGGGAGAGTCACAAAGGCAGGTTTCTCCAGACAGTTGTTTATGTGACAGTTAAAAAACCCACAAGAGAACTGTTCTACGTTGTCAGTACGATCCATGACTCTAAGAGAGACTCTTCCCCTAAAGAACTGATGAAAGACTATTGTCAGATGGTGAAACTGACTGAAAATTACAAGTTTTGTCTCTTTATGTTGTTTTGTAAGAAAGTGAACAGTTTGTAAGGGGAAGGAAGAGTGTTTTTGGAGTTTCATTCTGTTTTGTTTTAGTTTTTTTCCCAACTTTCTTTTTTCTATTCTTTTAGTGTATAGTAATAACCCTATTTGTTAATTTTAAAGTTGAGCCTGCTTTGTTTTTCTCCTAGTCTCTCTCCCACAGAAAAAGTAAGTACTAAGACCAAAATTTAGTGAACATGAAACCACTACAGCGGGGTTTCACCCTGCATTCCCCATCTTTGTTTTTGAAGAACCCACTTTAGAGTACCATGAGCACGTTTTACAATAGCTTGACCAGTCGGAGAATGAGGGATACCAAACTTGTGTGACACACCCCACAACTGCAGGAACTGACGCACCTTCTGCGAGGCATAAACAGGACCATTGTCAGTCTTCACAGCAGAAGGTATGCCTACAATGGCAAAGGCCTGCCTCCAGTGGGCAATGACATCCTGGGTCTTTTCTCCAGTGTGAACAGAAGCCCGCATCACATAGGAGAAAGTGTTGACAGTTACATGCATATATTTGATCCGGCTGAACTCGGCAATTTGAGTGACTTCAGTCTGCCAAATCTCCAAGGCCCTGAGGCCTCTGGGGTTTACCCCTGCTGGCAAAGGCGCAGCAAGCACGTGACAGTCGTCACATGACTCGACAATGTCATGGGCCTCAGCATCAACTGAAACTGCTTCTGCAAGGTATGTGCGTTCTGATGGAAAAACCCATGCGATGCCTTGGGCTGTGCGAGTGTATCAGGCTGAGGTGCTACCCACACTGGGTTAGCCAACTTGTCAGCCCTCGCACTACCTTCCGCTACAAACCCTGGCAAATTGGCATGACTCCTCACATGCAGAATGTAGTATGGATGAACTCGGGCCTGAATGGCACACCACAGGGTCCTCAGCAGATGAAACAACGCAGCATTGCTGACTTCCTTCAAAACTGAATGACCCAAATGCTGTGCTATGTCGACCACATAGGTGGAATCTGTGACCAAATTGAAAGGTTCCTCGGAAAATCTTTGAAATGCCATGACAGCAGTCCTCAATTCAACCAATAGGGCTGACCCATCCTCATGACCTTCCGGAACCTGCCACTCACATCCATCCCTCCAAGTAACAATGGCCTTGCCTGTCCTTCCTGAACCGTCAGTAAAGATGCTGGGTCCTTGGACAGGCTCCTGGCTAATTTTGGGCCACAAAGAAATTTCTGTGAATTTCGCCATGTGCAATAGCTTGTGGCTGGGCAGATGATAAGTGATCTGCCCAGAAAAGTTTTCCAGAGCACTTTGCAGAGAAATTCTGCTTGCAAAGCTCCAGTCAAAGTCCTCCCGCTGTACCGGGAGTATGATCTTTGTGGGATCCACCCCCATTAATTGCAAACACCGTTGTCGGCATTTGATTATCAAACAAGCAATCAGCTCAAACAATGCAGTTTCCGTCTTCTGCGGCTCATAGGGCAGGAAGACCCATTCCAAGATGTGCAAGGAATCGTACCATTTGTCATTCCATTGGCCAGTGATGCCTGTGGGATGCAAATCTGGAGTGGTAATGAGAACAGTGACATCAACAGAGGGGTCAATGTGATAAACTTGGCAAGCAGAAACAGCTTGCTGAACCTCCTCCAGCACCTGACGTGCCTCAGGGGCCAATGTGCAAGGCGACTTCAAATCAGTCTCCCTTTAACAAATCAAACAAAGAAGACAGTTGTGTCGTGGTCAGTCCCAGATACGGATGCTACCAATTGATGACACCCACCAGTTTCTGGGCATCATTCAGTATCTTCACTGAATGCACAAATTGCACCTCTTGGGGTACGACCGTTCGTTCCAAAATTTTGACTCCCAAATATTTCCAAGGAGGTTGTAGCTGAACCTTTTCTGGAGCCACCTGCAGCCCATGAGAATGCAAAGCATTGATCAACTGAGGCTGTACCCTCAGCAATTCGTCTTGGGTGGATGCAGCCACCAATATATCATCCATACAGTGATAAAAATGAGCATCAGGAAACTGCTTGCGAACTCCAGACAAGGCTCGAGCCACATACCATTGGCATATGACTGGTGAGTTGCGACAACCCTGGGGAAGAACCCTCCATTGATATCTCTGTGCAGGCTCAGCATTGTTGATAGCTGGCACCAAGAAGGCAAATTTCAGTCTGTCATCGTGATGCAAAGGAATTGTAAAGAAACAATCCTTCAGATCCACAATGAGGACTGGCCAATCTGTGGGAAGCATGATGGGTGACGGCATACCAGCCTGCAACGTCTCCATGCTTTCCATCACGGCATTGACCTTCCGGAGGTCCTGTAACAACCTCCATTTCCCAGATTTCTTCTTGATGCAGAAGACAGGAATGTTCCAGGGACTGGTAGAAGGCTCCAGATGACCCTGGTCCAACTGCTCCTGAACTAAATCACGAAGGGCAACTAGTTTGTCTTGAGGAAGGGGCCACTGGTTCTCCCAGACAGGTTTGTTCACCAGCCACTGTATAGGAGGCGTAGGACACTGCGCCCTTCATCGCAGTGACCCTCATCAAAAATCTGTCCCAATGCGCACCCCCCACGTGGCCAGAACATATCTCCCCCAGAGATTGGTACGAGATTCAGTTGTGACACGAGGCCAAACCATGGCCATCTGTCCCTCTGGGTTCATGATCATCACAGGCCTCTGGCTCACATAGCATTGCGCTGTTCCTGCCAACCCCGCGACAGGTGTCTGCACCGGATCCAATGGCCACTCCGGGGCCAAGCGACAAGGGAGAGAATTGTGATGTCCACACCAGTATCGAGGAGCTCGCGGAGGCGGATCTCTGATGGTGTCACACCAGGGATGGACAGGGTACACACTTTTTCAGGACGGTCTTTGGTCAGGACAGCGGTCCAGTGAACCTGAGGTGGCCTAGTGGATCTGAAGCTGCCGTTTCCCCACAACCAGTTCTCTGCTCTGTGAACAGAAGACTTAAAAGGCACAAGTTGAGCAAGTCTGGTCCCTTCGGGGATAGTGATGGGGGGTGGGTGTGGAAACCATGGCATAAATTTGTCCCGTAAAATCTGCATCGATGAGTCCCAGATGCACCATGATACCCTGGGCGGTGGCACTAGACCTCCCCATGAGGAAAGTACTCATGCCCTCACCCACAGGACCAAAGGCATCCAGGGGAACTTTGTGCACTCCGCAAGAGTCTAAGACGACCATTGCTGCTGTGCAGACATTGAGACCTGCTGAGCCACAGGTGCTGGCTGTAAGCCAGCCAAGCAGACTTCCATTGGCTCCGGAGCCTGGAGAGAATTTTGTGTCTGAGTGCATCTCCCCTTCGCGCTCTGCCTCCCGTTTCCCGAGCTCGACAAAGGCTGACCATTAGCATGGACTGTCGCCTTACAGATATTCGCAGTATGATTCAGCCTTCCACACCGACTGCACAAAAACAAGAGAGTTGTCATCCTCTGTACTTTCTTTCGCTGTTTCTTGCTGGCCTGAGAATTCCCCTGCTTTCACTGCCCGCCCTGCGGCCCTGTCCAGGCTGGCCGCAGAGCAGTAGCCACGGCAGCCACCTTACAACCTGTGGCGCCTACCTTTGCACAGGCCTCTGCCATTTGCGGTACAGATGGATCACCAGGAAGGGCCTCAATGATCCTCCTACAATTGTCATTACAGTTAGTTCTCACAAGGTGTTTGAGCAAAAGCATGCTCGCATTCAGATCCTCCACCTGCCTCTCAACAGAGGCAGTCAACCTCTCTGCAAGTCACAGAAAGGTTTCCCCAGTCCCCTGGACAACAGTCACAAAGAACTCCTTTGGAACAGCCATTTCTATGGTTTGAATCAATGCTGCCATGCCTGTTCATTGGCACTGGTCGAGCACAAGAGGGTCAAGAGCAACCTGCCTATTAAGATCAGCAAAATTGCCCATACCCAGCAGTTCATCAGTTCCAATCACACGCCTGGGATCCTGCTGACCTAATGCAGTATTCTGCACTACAACTCTGCCCGCCAACTGAGTCCATTTGGATTCAAAGATGTCATATTCGACAAGCTGAAAAAGAGCATGAGCCAGACACTGGATATCATAGGGTGGCAATGCATCAGCATTAAAAACTCGAAGCACCTGCATGACTTCAATAGACCCCAGCCCATATTTTCCAACCTTAACCCGAAGCTCGCTCATGGCTTTCCACGATAAAGGTTGATGGGTGTTATAATTTGCTCCTTGAAATACAGGGAAAGCCTAGTAGCCTCCTGGAAAGTGAGACATTAATTTTGAGGAACTAAGGATTTTTAGGAAAGTTAAGATAATAAGTTGCTGAATTAGATGAAGTAGATAGGTGAGCTTTGTTCGCAGTTAACAGAAGCCGGATCTTAGATAAGCTACCCCAGATTTAGTAACTCACTGCTTGTCAGCTTTATGTTTATGTAGCTGTGCCTGTAATGAAAAAACAAGATGCGGTAAATAAGATATAAGATAACTGCAGACTTCCTGCTTAAAGGACCCGTTCAACACATTTAACTATAAGTTTTACCAAGGATTCTGTGTCATGAATGCATTGAAAAGGTAGAAAGGTCAGGACGAGGAAGACTCATCTTACTTCCTCATTTTGGGTGACCCCTCCCCAGAATAGATCCCCGACTCATTTTAAGAAGCAAAGTACGCATGCTTAATAGCCTTTTCGCCAATTAGCATACGAAGAGAAGAATGGGAGGTGACAGGGGTATGAATATGTATTTGTATTTTGGGTATTCAACACTTTTGTAAATAAAAGGCTTTGTAATTACCTGTGAATTTTCAGTTTGAATTAGGGAAATATTCCCCGTGCTGCCCGGCCGTAATAAACATACACTTTCTAACTTTAAACTGTTAGAGAGTTTTTGTCCGTCACAGTTGGGTATCGATACTAGATCAATACCCATATTTCTTTAATAAGTCAAAAGGCTGCTGCATCTGCTACATCTCGTCCCGTGGACTCCACAGGAACAGGGGCAAATGCCTGACTGGGAGGCACCTCAACACCACCCGATATCACAGTAGTCTCTGCAGCACTAGCAGGGCTAGGAAATCCATCTCCGCCCTCCAGGGGGCAATGTGCCGAGTCAAAATCGCCCATCTCCTAGACTTTGGCTTTCACATCCCCCCAACATCGCGTATGATCTCTCGGACATACAGTGACCTGACACGGGCGTAAAGTCCAGAAACCAGCTGAAAAAGACCCACCAGCCCAGGACCCTCTGCCCCGGGGAGACACCGGCCTCATAATGGTCGTGTTTCCGCCTGCACCTAAGGTGAACACCGCAGGGCTTGCACTCGCCGGCGCCGCCGCCGTCCCCGGGAAAGCCGCGCTCGGGGCCGCTGCCGCCACGGGTCCAGACAGGGCATGCGAATCCGACGCAGGGTGGAGCGGGGCCGGCCCGGGGCCTTCCTCCCCCAGCATGAGGAGGGAGCGGGACACAGGGAGGGGTGTGGCCTGCAAAGCCCCTGCTCCGTCCCGCGCCGCCGCCGAAGGCTTGGCCGATGGTGAGGGAGGACTCGCGGGCGGCGCGGGAGGGGAAGACACCGCGGGGGTGGCGGGACGCAGCGCAGAGGAGGGCGCGACCCCCCGCCTCCTCCCAGCACCGGGAAAGCGTAGAGGGAGAGCGACTCCCCCCCGCTCTTCCGCCTCCTGGGAGCGGGGATGGGCGGAGTCAGCACAGCCGTCTCCACGGGACCCCCAGAAACCCGCAGGTCCCTGCCCACCTGCCGGTCGGCTGGGACCAACTGACTGGGAGCCCAGTCCACCGCCGGGGAACCGAACCTGTGACCAGGAACGGGAACGTCCCCCAGCGCACCGGACTGGGGGGGGGGGGAGGAGAAGGGAGGGGTGTGCCTCGGCTTCCGAGAGAGGTGTTTCCTCCTCCTCAGCCTCACTGTCCAAGCCAGAAGAATTCCCTGCTGAACAACAACTAGAAGATCCATAGCTTGCTAACACCGTGTAACACCGTTTCCAGGTCATCATCAATTCCACCACGTCTGCATTGAAGCCTGCAAACAAAATCTTGATCATAAGGTCACTGTGAAAAGTGCATATTATATGGCTCTACACAAGATATTTACTATATGTATTGTGTTGTATTGATTGTTAATGTTGTATTAATATTTTGATAGTATGGTAAATGTAGTTTTGTAGTTAAAATGTAGTTTTTATGTACCAACCACAGGAAAATGTAAATCTTTCAGAGAAAAAAAGAATTTACTACTTCCTTATCAGAAGAGACCAACTCCTCCTGCCTTGCTCAGCCCTGAAGATGCCATAGAGATTAAAGGAAAAAAGTGATACTAACCAGAGACAATTCTTTGTTTGAATGTAATTTGTAATAAATCACCAAGCCAAATTCAGTAAATCAAAATTTAGAATTTTATTTTGAGACTTAAACACAGTCTCCGATAGCCACAATTAAAAGGGACAGCGTCGAACCCCAGGGTTTCAGCACTGGGTGAACACGGTATCAGACTCAGTCTGTCACCCCCTCTGATCACACATTGGGTCCAATACCACTGGTTTTTATACAGTCTTCCGCTGAGAGTGTACCAAGACCGTCAGTCTCCCCCTCCGTGGTAGCTTCATTAGATATTCATGTTCAGGTCCGGGGTCCGTTGAATGGATTCTCAGGGTGGAACAATGCCGTGTATGCCCAATGCCGTGTATGCCGTGTCCGGAGGAGGTTTGGAAATGTTAAATCGAGCCGGAACAGATAAGATATTGATCTGATCTAATCATTCGATCGTTAGCGCACCCATGTCCCATTTTCCGCTTGTGGTGCCTTTCTGTAGGTTTTGTCCTGAAGCGATTCCCGGGAGAAATTTCTTCTTTCTCTCGACCCTCATGTCCCTCCTGCTGTTTAAGTCTTAGTTAACCCTAAACATACCTTTAGGCTTACTGATCTCAACTTAGACTGAATGCAGGTCAATTTTACATTGCATATTATTACAGTTCATCGTAGAGTAATTACATCTCACAACACGAATTAACTTTAGGTCATATATCACAGAATTTATGCATCATGTATAAAATGTATGAATATTCAACAGACTATTGCTTTTAAGAGATAATCCTTTGTTAATGGGGGTCCTTCTTGGGAGCTTTTTGCTCGGGGAGGCACCCAGATGTCTGTAACTTTGTTTTTATTGTCTCGTATGGTCCTAACCTTAATTGTTCAATTTTTTTCTCTAACTCTATTTTTAGAACCATTTTATTTACTATTAAACTTTCAAAAATTTAAAACAACTGATTGGTGTTTTTCACAATTATGGTAGCAGAGGATGGTTAGAACACCTCACTGCCAGTGCCTCAGTGGAATCAGGGTGAGGACGGCGCGCCCTGCCCAGTTGGCAGCCTCGCTCTGTGTTCCCCTGCTGTGACTGACAGATGCAGGTTATGATCAATGGACAAGAGGAGGCAATAAAACAAAGAAAGGGGAAAATATTCCCTAAAACCGCAGTAGTTAGCCCCTAAGACTAAAGTGTACAAGAAGACAAAGACCCAAGGACAAAGGATAGGTAAGTACTAGCTTGGACGGCGCGGTTAAGGGGGAGATGAATGTGTGTGAATGAGAGGCAGCTGGTTATCCCAGACCTGCTAAGCGAGTGCAGAGTCTCCTATGCTGCGTTTCCGTTCTTTCGCGAGAAAAATGGCCAGTAAAGAGATGAAGCGAGTGATAAGAAGAGTGAGAGAATCCCCCCAGGGAAACTGGGACTGAGTCTTAGAGAAGGGGTGGGACCCCTAGGAAGCAAAAAGTCTGCTGGATTGAGGAGTGAGTGCCCAAGAGCATCGAGGACTGAAACCTGCTGGGTTGAGGGATTAATATCCCAAGGGCACCCAGGGTTCTGCCAGTTTGAGGTTATGCCCAAGAGCATCTAGGGTTGGACAACACAGCTGGATTGAGGGGATATCCAAGAGCACCGGGACTGGCCAGTAACACCTAAAATTGTAATAGGTGATTAGAAAGTAAAAGGTACCTTATTGTTGTTTTGTTGTGTGAGAGTGAGTCACACACAAAATCTGCCTCAGCTTCCCAGGTGGGTGGGATTGTGGCAAGAGGTGTAAATGACCCACAAACAGGCCATTGTTCCCCCGGGCGGGTGGGGGCTATGACGGAACGTGTGTGTGACCTGCAAATCAGCCCTTTTCCTCCGGGCGTGTGGAGGGGGGGCCGTGGTAAAAGTGTAAGTGACACACAAATCAGCCTTCTAGGTGGACCGGCACCAGAGGCGACCAGATTCTGGGCCCTCCTCAGAGGCCCGGATATACTGGAACCCAGAGACCAAACCCAAGGCGAGGGGGGCCACACAGGGCTGCGATTCTCTGGCGACAGGGATTGGCTTCATGTCCTAAGGGTGTAAAAGAATGTGTAAAACTGAAGGAGAAATGAAGTAAGAGTAGATGGATGAAAGCACATGTAATGTTGATTGTTAATTTTAAAATTCACTATATCTCCTTGGAGGGAGGTGTATTGTATTGAAGTTGTGTGAGAAAGAGGGGATTTTTTGTGTGTGTGCATAGATAGAAGTAAGTGGTCTTTAAGTTGTAAGAGAAAGTGAAAAACAGAGGTAGGGGACGAATAGATAAAATCTTGAAAAATGGGACAGAAAAACAGTAAGTTACATACAAGGAAGAAAAAAGGGTGTAAAAAATTA
>JANEHK010000076.1:2226282-2286511 GCA_025960845.1 Tachycineta bicolor | reverse complement strand
TCTCAGCGTTATGTTAGCTAACTGGGATAAAAACCCTTGTACAAGAAGAAAGGAAAAGGTAAAAATGATACAATTTTGCATGATAGAATGGGCAGAGAAGGAAATAAGATCTGACCACGTTTATGAGCCCAGATACGGCTCTTTTGAAAATTGGATTTGTCAGGCTCTAAATGTATTTGTAAATTCAAAGGAACCGTTTAATCCCGAAGAAAGAGACTATGCCAAATGTTGGACAGGAGAGTTTAGGAGAATAAAAATCTTTAATGTATCAGAAATGTATTAGAAACACCCGAGACGAAACAAGAAAAGAAAAAGGGGAAAGAAAAGGGAAGGGAACAAAAAGAAAAGAAGGAAAAAGAGTGGGATCCTTTGCAGTCTTTGCCCGCTCCGTTCCCGCTCGCGCTCCCTGTCCCGGGTCCCGCTTCAGCCCCGCCTGCCCCAGTTCCCGTCCCAAGTGCCGGCTCACAGCCAGCAGCAGCTGCGCTGGTCCCCACATACACCCCATCCCCGGCCCCGCCGGTGAATTTGTCTGCCCCGGCCGCCTGGTCCGCGGCCAGCCTAAGGGCCGTGCCAGGGGTCCCTCCTGACGCGTGGTCTAAGACCACCACCCCGACCGTGCCGGGGGTCCCGTCGGTCCAAGCCGTCCTATCTCCAATCGCTTCCCCCACTGCCCGATCCCCGGCTGCCCTGCCCGTGCTGGCTGCGCTGGGCGCTTCCGCTGCTGTTTTGTCTCTGCCAGGAGCCGCTGACTCAGCCGCCATTAGCCCCATGCAGGCTGCCCACGCTCCCCTCTGGTATCCCCCAGAACTGCCCCCTCCTCTGCTGGTCCCGGCAGCAAACCTCGCCTACGCTCCGCCCTTAGAGGACCAAGCCTCGGCGCTTTTCCCTCCCCTCACCCCCCTTCCTGCCCTGAGCTCCGTTTCCTTGGTAACCACAGCTACTGCTCAGAGAAATGACATCTCCCTAGAAATGCCTTATCGAATCACTAGAAGTTCACTTAAAAGACAGCCCTCTCTGGAATCTTTCTCAAAACATGGGAAAATTACAGCATAAGTTTTAAAATTAGGCCAAGAGGATGAAGAAAAAATTAACAAGAAAGTTTCGGCTAGGGAAGGAAATCGGGGAGGATTAAATATTGACCCTATAAGTGTTACAATAGAGAGAGAGAAGATTGTCCCACATGTGTACGTCAATACCCCATATCTTTAGAACGGCGGGAAGGTTTGAAGCCAGTAATAGAAGGACTAATAAAGGATGGGACATTAGAACCTTGCATGTCTCCCCATAATACCCCTATACTCCCAGTAAAGAAGCCTGATGGGAGTTATAGACGAGTACAAGATTTAAGGGAGGTTAACAAAAGAACTCGGTCTCGTTACCCAGTGGTACCCAATCCCTATACACTTCGAAGTAGAGTTCCACCCCAGCATCAGTGGTTTAGTGTAGTGGATCCTAAAGATGCTTTTTGGGCCTGTCCACTAGCCAAGGAGAGCTGAGATATTTTTGCCTTTGAATGGGAGGATCCAAAAACTGAAAGAAAGCAGCAATTAAAATGGATGAAATTACCACAGGGGTTTGTCACCGAGACACACAAAGCAGTCACGCGCAGACAAGATATTTTGCAATGCAGAGGTCCTTCCGATCCCAGCTCCTGCTGAGAGAGCGGACAGAGGAGGAAGAGAGGCCCCTTTGTTTATTCTTTACTTTTTATACATTTGTGGGTCTAACAGAAGATTGGCTTTTTGGGGTTTCCACCCCTCAGCCTCAGTGGCCAGACCAACTGTCAGTTACAGTTATTTTCAGGTTAGAAATATGCAAACAAAAGACAGAGAATGAAAAACAAAGGATTTGTTTATGTTATATCTGTGGGAAAGGTAGAAAACTGCTCTAATATTGTACAGTAACTAAAAGATCTGACTCCATTATGAAATTCAAAAGGCTAAATAAAAAAACTCAGAAAAACCAGGGTAACAGGGGTTCACAGAGTCGCCAAACTTATTTGGGCAAGCTTTAGAAAAAATACTGCAAGCCTTCTCCACTCCTCCTGGAACAGAAATTATCCAATATGTGGATATCTTTTACTATCTGAAGAAGATGAAGTTGGAGAAGCTACAATAAAACTTTTAAATTTTCTTGGAGAAAAAGGATTAAGGGTATCAAAAGGAAAACTGCAATTTGTAGAACCAGAGGTAAAATATCTTGGACACTTGATAAGGAAGGGTAGTCAAAGGCTCAGTCCAGAGAGAATTGCAGGAATTTTATCCCTTCCACCTCCCATTTTCAAAGAGGGAAATCAGAAAACTACTCAAATTATTAAAATATGGCAGATTATAGATTGAGGGGTACACACAGGCAGTAAAATTTTTGTATGAAAAGTTGACAGAGGGTGATAATATAAAATGGACCAAGGAAGATGATGATAAATTAGAAAAATTGAAGTTAAAACTGGCCTCAATACCCACTTTAAGCTTACCTTCACTAGAAAAACCTTTTCATCTGTATGTGAATGTAGAAAAGGGGGTAGCTCATAGAGTTCTAGTCCAGGAGTGGGGAGGAGTAAAGACACCAATAGCTTATTTATCAAAGATGTTGGACCCAGTGAGCCACGGCTGGCCAGTATGTATTCAAGCTATAGCCACTACTACAATCCTGGTAGAAGAAAGTCATAAACTTACTTTTGGAAGTAAACTAATTGTGTGCACACCTCATGCGGTTCGAAATGTGTTAAATCAGAAAGCTGAAAAAATGGTTGACAGACTCTAGAAGTCAGGTTATGCATTAGTTGATGGAAAAAACATGCAAACTATTGAAAAAGGAAAATTACCTTCAAACTGGTCAGCTCAAATTTGTGAATTATATGCTCTAAAAAAGGCGCTAGAATATTTAGCACACAAGAAAGGAACTATATACACTGATTCGAGGTATGCTTTTGGAGTAGTACATACTTTTGGAAAAATTTGGGAAGAAAGAGGATTACTTAACTCAAGAGGAAAAGGATTAGTACATGAGGGACTCATTTTAGAGATTTTAGAGGCATTAAAACTACCTGAAGAAATAGCTATAGTACACATTAAGGGACACCAAAGAGGAGTGACCCCAGAAATAAGAGGAAATAATTCAGCAGATCAGGAAGCTAAGGATGCAGCAGAAAATGGAGCTGAAAGAGTCATGTTAATATCAACTCCAAATGAGGAAAAATTGGAAATCACAAAGTTTAATGAAGCAGAGAAAAAAGAATTAAACAAGATAGGAGGAGAACAGGCTGAATCAGGGAAATGGAAACTTCCTGATGGAAGACAATTACTTCATAAAATACTGTCTAGAAAAATATTAGAAGATATGCATCAGAAAACCCACTGGGGTACTCAGGCCTTATGTGATCATTTTTTTAGGAACTATGGATGCATCAGGATTTTTGGAGTAGCAAAGCAAGTAACTGAAAAATGTATGACTTGCCAAAGGATAAACAAAAAGGTGATGAGAAAAACAACATTAGGAGGTCGTGAGTTAGCTCTTCGACCATTTCAAAGTATCCAAGTAGATTTTACTGAACTTCCTCAAGTACAAAGATGGAAGTATTTATTAGTAATGACAGACCATCTAACTCATTGGGTAGAAGCAGTTCCCACTACCAAGGCATCAGCCAACATAGTAAGACCCTTTTAGAACAAATTATTCCCAGATATGGAATGGTTAATAGAATAGACTCAGACAGAGGAACGCATTTTACATCAAAAGTGTTACAACAAATAATTCAATCTTTAAGGGCAAAATGGGAGCTGCATACCCCATGGCATCCACAGAGTTCTGATCATGTAGAAAGGATGAACCAGACTTGAAAGAGAACTTCGGCCAAATTAATAGTTGAAACCCAAATGTCATGGGTACAATGCCTACCTTAGGCCTTATTGAGGCTCCAAACACAACCCAGGTCTGTTGGGGAGGATGAAGCCAAAAAACCCTATAAATATGATTGCCTATATTCTGGGAATGTGGGACCTGTGGGTGAGATAGAATTGAAAGTAAGTTTTGATGTTTGAGATGTATTGGATACTGGATGTATAGGAAAACAGTTGTGTGACCTGCTGAAGGTCACCAGACCCAGGTCAAATGGAATGTTCTGTCACACCCCCCAATGGTTCATCCCACACCTGTACCCCTCCCCTAAAGTTTCAGGTATCTGTAACCCCATTGGCACAGATCCTGTTCCGGCCCACCTCCAGACCCCTTATCAGGGGGATGCGAAGGTGGGTCGGGCTCTTTGGCTCTTTTTGCTCTCGCGCTCTCTCTCTCTCTCTCTCTTTGCTCCCCTCCATTCCCGACCTTGCCCTTCCCCCACCTCCTTGGCCGTGCTACGAGCTGCAGCCTGGCAGCTCAAAGCAAGGCCTTACATCCCTTACAATAAACCCAAGCTTCTAAAACCTAACTGCAGAGATCTCTCGTTTACGTTTACATATACCGTCCTGGAGTCAGCAACAGCGGAGGAAAAACAATTTCCACACAGGTCAGACCTGGGAGTGTCACCTTATGAAATGATGTTTGGCCTACCCTTTTTAACCACCCAACATGAAAATGCTTCCTATGAATTAGGGGAAATGAGCGTTAAAAGATACGTTAACACCATTGTGAAAAGTCTTGAAAACCTACGGTTGAAAGGAATAATCCCTCAAACCACACCTTTAGACTTTAAAATCCATAATGTTCATCCAGGGGAATGGGTGCTAGTAAAAACCTGGAAAGAACAATCTTTAACTCCTCAATGGGAAGGTCCTTTTCAGGTATTGCTGACGACCGAGGCTGTGATCCGGACCAAGGAACGAGGGTGGATCCATGCCAGCAGAATCAAAGGACCTGTGGAAGAACCTAAGGACTGGACGATTGCATCTGAACCGGGTGATACAAAACTGACTCTTAAACGGGGACTGGGTGGTAATGAACTGGGAAGACCCAAATGGTCCAAGAAACATACACAGGATCACACCTAATTGAGAGATAAGGACAAGCTTATATCAGTGATTTCAAGTACCGCCTGGACAAGGTTTGACATGCCTCCGATACCCTCCTTGGGGAGGAATACTTCCACTCCAAACACGCGGATCAGGACTGTTTTGGACAGAGAACTCTTGTATTCACGCCTTAGCCTGTGATTTATGCAAAGAGGAAGAGGAGTTGCAACTTCCATCAGTGCCAGACCAAATACCCTGTTTGATCCACCCAAATACCAGACATGTTAGCTGAGTTAAATGTAAATGTTTAGATTGTGAGAAGGATTAATAGTGTAGTTCACACAAGTGACGCTCTCGTTGCAGGAAGTGTCAAGAGCCAAATTGATCTCCTATCCAGGCAGAACTCGAAGAAACTGAAATAATAACTTTGTTTTGTGGATGGGAATTATTAATGCCTGTTGAATGGGAGATACCTGAAGAACAGTGGGAAACGGCAGTTAAGGAGTGTCAAAAACGATTTGTCTGGAAATTAGCTAAGAGAAAGTGACAAGGAAATAGAGGGCAAGACCAGATTGGCCTCTGTATTCGCCACCAAGAAGATCAAATACACCTGCTGTGGGTTGCAACCCCATAGGCATAGGAGGTGGGAGTATAAGCCATACTGGACCTCTGTTACTCCTTTTTCTGTCACTCAATTTTTGTCTTTTCCCTTTTGGGATATCGACAAGGCCATGTTACCAATGTTACCAAAAGCTGTACATGGAAAGACACCGAGGTTCTTTTTTCATTTCTCACACTCATGTCAACAGCCACTGTTATAACCCATCCAAATTAGGCAATTGCATACATAAAGGGAAGAAGTACTGGATTGCAGAGAACTTAGGGACAAGTGGTAGCAGGATGGGAAGTCAGTGCCCAAAAGAGGAGACATGGATTTGTTTTACCTACATGTTGAGGGTTAAGTTTTAGAATTTCCCCCCCCCCCCCATGAGTTACTTTTAAGTACTGATAGTTAAGGGTGCTTAAGGGGACAAAGGAGGTTGATCGCTGAGTTTTGGGAGAGAGGGGAGGCTCCTGGGGGGAGGGGGGGAAGGACTTTCAGTGCGTTCGGTTCGCCCGGAGAGCACGGCCGCACGACGGAGAGCTGCCTGAAGTCCACAGCTAGCGGAGGAGCCTGGTCCTGGGATTTCTATCATTTGTTGGAGCGCCCAGGAATTCGGAGTTTCTTCGTTGCCCTGCTGGATTCTAGGTCAGCCCGAGACCAGCCGCTGCGGCTTCTCCAGCACTGCCCACCTTGCCTGCCAGGACACCGCCCTGCTTGCCCGAGGACAGACCAACGCTTCCAGCTTCCAGCCGTCAGCGCCGGAGCTCCCAGCGTTTGCCCTCGGGGTTCTTAGTTTTGTTTTACTGTTTTTTATAAGTGCTGTTGTTTGTTTGTTCTGTTATATTTACTAGTAAAGGACTGTTATTCCTTCCCCATAGCTCTGACCAAAAAGTTTTCTTTTTAATCTTCCAAATTATAATAATACGGAGGGAAGGATTTGAATTCCTCATTTCCTAGAGAGGCCTGCCTCTCCATAGCAAACACCTGTCTTTTTTTCAAACCAAGACACTACATTATTGGGCACAAAGCACAAGATTTAGTAAAAGAGCAGTTGATAAGCAAAAAGGCTAAGTCAGTACAACCCCCTAAGCCTGTGCCAATTTCAATCTATGATTTGTATACAAAACTTGAACAGCAATTAGAAAAAGAAATAGATATCTCAAGGATGAGTAAAAATCAGTTTGTAGAATTAGGGGAAAGAATAAGTAAGGAACTTAACATAACCAGTTGTTAGGTCTGTGGAGGGACTTTGATGTCAGAAGAATGGCCATGGAAAGGCAGCACCTTAGGCCAAATTGAGCTTCTAAAATGGAACCAAGCAAGTACAAGTGGAGAAAACAAACCGGAAGTGTGGATCTTAAGCTCAACAGTGATAGGGGAAGAATGTCTTTGGCTCACTGGGAAAAGGTTCATTCATGAAGTAGGAAAAACACCCTGTAAAAAATATAAAGTTAGTAATGGAACTTCTGTATAGTAGGTCCCAGAAGAACCAACCGTGTATTAGACACAAGAAAAAGCAAAAAAAAAAAAGTAAATTGTAAGTATGATAACAAAATAAATTTTTTTCAATGTAATGATACAGGTAAAAATCCTTACTATGGCATCCCAGAAATTTCCAAATTTTAGGAGAATATAGATCAACAAAAAATTAACTATTGGAAAGCTCCAGATGACTTGTTTTGGATATGTGGAAAAAGAGCATACCCAAAATTCCCCTCTCAGTGGAAAGGGAGCTGCACTCTGGGAATTATACAGCCAGGATTTTTTTCTTTTACCAGGACCTGATGGGGATCAATTAGGGATTCCAGTTTATGAGGATCTAAAGAGAAACAAAAGAGATTTGATTGGAGGGTTCCAAAAATGGGGAGATGAGGAATGGCCCCCTGAACGCATACTGGAAACATATGGGCCAGCCACCTGGGCACAAGATGGGAGTTGGGGATATTGAACCCCAATTTATATGCTAAATCGTATTATAAGACTTCAAGCCGCTGTAGAGATAATAACGAACAAAACTAGTCAGGCAATGGAATTAATATCGAGGCAACAAACCCAAACAAGAGCAGCTGTGTATCAGAATAGGTTGGCTTTAGACTATCTATTCGCTGAAGAAGGGGGTGTTTGTGGAAAGTTCAATACATCAGATTGTTGTTTAAAAATAGATGACAATGGAGATGCCGTCCTGGACATAGTCAATGATATCAGAAAAATTGCCCACGTACCAGTTCAAAAGTGGGAATCAATGCTAAATACTAGCTGGTGGGATAATGTGTTGGGAGTAGAATGGTGGAAAAAATTAGGCTTCTTCCTTTTATGCACTACAGCTGGTCTAATATTTCTTCATTGTCTGATTCCCTGTTTCATTCGGCTCATCACCAGTGTGGTACAAGGCATGCAATTAGTGAACATTGAGCAAAAGTTGCCTACAACAACAACATCACAAAGGATTATGGTGTTAAAGAAACAAAATAATATAGAAGACCCCTTCAAAGAAGCGAGATTGATTTATGAAAAAAAATGAGTGAATAATGAAGGCTAGAAAACAATGAATATTGCCTGAGCCAAATTAATTATAAAAAGAAAGAGGGAGGATTGTGAAAAGTGCATATTATATGGCTCTACGCAAGATATTTACTATATGTATTATGTTGTATTGATTGTTAATGTTGTATTAATAGTTTGATAGTATGGTAAACGTAGTTTTGTAGTTAAAATGTAGTTTTTATGTACCAACGACAGGAAAACGTAAATCTTTCAGAGAAAGAAGAATTTAGTACTTCCTTATCAGAAGAGACCAATTTCTCCTGCCTTGCTCAGCCCTGAAGATGCCATAAAGATTAAAGGAAAAAAGTGATACTAACCAGAGACAATTCTTTGTTTGAACGGAATTTATGCATCATGTATGAAATGTATGAATATTCAACAAGCTATTGCTTTTAAGAGATAATCCTTTGTTAACACGGGTCCTTCTCCGGAGCTTTTTTCTCAGGGAGGCACCCAGACGTCTGTAACTTTGTTTTTTATTGTCTCGTATTGTCCTGACCTTAATCGTTCATTTTTTTTTTTTACTCTAATTCTATTTTTATAACCATCTTATTTACTTTTAAACTTTCAAAGTTTTAAAACAAGTGATTGGCGTTTTTCACAGTCACCCAACTCACTCCAAATGTCCTTAGAGAATGTTTTCTCAGGACTAGGAAAAAAAACCTTGGTCCTTTCCATAAAAATACAGCCTCTGAAAATCGTCCCCAGTAATGAAAACTTGCTTCCATTCCAGCAAGTTTAGCCAAAGGTCCAAAACCAACATATCATCTGCGGAAAACGCAGGAACTACCATCTTTACAAAGGTACAGGGCAAACCATCGTTACCTAAAGGCGGGGCTTATTTCGGGGCGGGAGGGGTGTCTCACCTACACGATCCATAGACTGCCGTTCTACTCGGGGTCTCCAGATGTCACTAGAGGCCATGAAAAGAATGATACACATTCAACTCCAGAGCAAAAAGAAGAGAAGTTTATTTACATGACCTTGTTTATATAGATTCTGGACAATGACCAGGGATTGGAGATTAAGGTTGCCACCTCTCCACTCCACTGGCCAGGCTAAAAGTCCATCAATTGTCCCTCATCAGAGAGGAATGCAAAAACAACTACTTTGTTTGTTACAAGTGTGAGAAACTCCACTACAGAAATGTAAACATCTCAGAAGCCTAACAGAATATGGTAACATCTCCTCCCAAGTTAAAACGTTTTGGCCCAAAAACTGGTCCATCTGCTCTGCTGTTCCTATAGGATCCTCTAAAAATCCTTTAATTTCCTTTTTAAAATTTCTCACATCTGAAGAAGTCAAAGGGTCGTTTATAAAACCTGCGCCCCCCCACCCATAGGAACTTCTCGTAATCATGAGACATTAAATTTGAAGAATTAGGGACTTCAGGAAAGTTCAGATAATAAGTTGCTGAATTAGCTGAAGTAGATAGGTAAGCTTTGTTCACAGTTAACAGAAGCCGGATCTTAGATAAGCTATCCCAGATTTAGTAACTCATTGCTTGTCAGGTTTATGTTTATGTAGCTGTGCTTGTAATGAAAAACAAATTGTGGTAAATAGGACATAAGATAGCTGTAGATTTTCTGCTTAAAGGACCCATTGAACACAGCAAACTAGAAGTTCTACCAAGGAATCATTTGTCACAAATGCATTGAAAAGGTAGAAAGGTCAGGACGAGGAAGACTCATCTTACTTCCTCATTTTTGGTGACCCCTCCCCAGAAGAGACCCCGATTCATTCTAAGAAACAAAGTAAGCATGCTTAATCGCCTTTTTGCCAATTAGCATACGAATCGAGGAATGGGAGGTGACAGGAGTATGAATATGTATTTGTATTTTGGGTATTCAACACTTGTAAATAAAAGGCTTTGTAATTATACGTGAATTTCGCAGTGCGAATTAGGGAAATATCCCGCTGTGCTGCCCGGCTGTAATACACATACACTTTCTAACTTTAAACTGTTAAAGAGTTTTTGTCCGTCACAGTTGGGTATCAATACTAGATCAATACCCATATTTCTTTAATAAGTCAATGGGAATAAATTAATCTCATTATCCCAGCTTTTTTGTTCTTTATCCTTAACTAAGCTATCTGTATGTTGGCTTGGTATTTCCCTTTTGAAAGGAAAACTTCCCTGGTCAGCAGGAGCTGTTGTTATCAAGGGAATGATAGCAGAGGCAGGGGTTGCTGGGATTGTCAGAGAAGGAGGGGTGGGGGCGGGGGTTTGCCCCAAAGCTGACTCCTCCAGGAGTGAAGGGATGTAGGCGGAGGCTGCTGCAGGAACCACTGAGAGGACAGGTGTCACCGAGACACAAAGCAATAACGCACAGACGAGAGATTTTCGCAGGGCAGAGGTTCTTCCAGCTTCTCCTCCGAGCCCAGAGAAAGAAGAAGAAGACCTTTTTGTTTATTCTTTACTTTTTTATACGTTTGTGGATCTGGCAGAACATTGGCTTTTTGGGTTTCCACCCCTCATCCTCAGTGGCCAGACCCACTGTCAGTTACAGTTGTTTTTCAGGTTAGAAATATGCAAACAAAGGATAAAGAATGAGAAACAAAGGGTTTGTTTATGTTACATCTATGGGAAAGGTAGAAAACTGCTCCTAATATTGTACAGTAACGAAAAGATCTGACTCCATTATGAATTTCAAGAAGGCTAATAAGAAAGCTCAGAAAAACCAGGGTAACAGACAGGGTCTTCCGGCGGAAACCAGATCGGGGCATGGACCTTCTGCACATGGCTTTTGCCGGCTGCACTCAGCATGGCTGGCACCAACGCAGACAGAGCAATTGGGACAGGAAGGGCCGGACCAACCCCAGGGAAGGTGGTCGGGGAAGGGGCGGCTGAAGCGGCCGTGGTTGGAATGGGCAGGATCTCTGGTGGGGCAACCATGGGCCATGCAGCTGGAATTGTGGTGGGTAGATCCCCTGGCATGTCCGGCAGAGTGATCGCAGACCACGCGGATGGGGCCGGGGCCGCCAATATCGGTGTGACTTATTAAAGAAATATGGGTATTGATCTAGTATTGATACCCAACTGTGACGGACAAAAACTCTCTAACAGTTTAAAGTTAGAAAGTGTATGTTTATTACATCCGGGCAGCACGCGAGATAGTTCCCTAATTCAAACTGCGAAATTCACAGGTAATTACAAAGCCTTTTATTTACAAAAGTATTGGATACCCAAAATACAAATACATATTCATACCCCTGTCACCTCCCATTCCTCGTTTCGTATGCTAATTGGCAAAAAGGCGATTATGCATGAGTACTTTGTTTCTTAAAATGAGTCGGGGGTCTCTTCTGGGGAGGGGTCACCCAAAATGAGAAAGTAAGATGAGTCTTCCTTGTCCTGACGTTTCTACCTTTTCAATGCATTCATGACAAATGAATCCTTGGTAGAACTTATAGTTTCCTGTGTTCATTGGGTCCTTTAAGCAGGAAATCTGCAGCTATCTTATGTCCTATTTACCACATTTTGTTTTTCATTGCAAGCACGGCTACATAAACATAAACCTGACAAGCAATGAGTTACAAGATCCGGGGTAGCTTATCTAAGATCCGTCTTTTGTTAACTCCGAACAGAGATTACCTATCTACTTCAGCTAATTCAGCAACTTATTATCTTAACTTTCCTAAAAATCCTTAGTTCTTCAAAATTAATGTCTCAGGTGCAGCTGATACAAACAGTGGTGTGGCCAGCCGCGGGACAGCCTGGAACGGTGGGGCAGCCGCCGGCACAGGGGCCGAAGCAGGCAGGGAAGCTACATAGGGTGGGGCAGAAGCCATTACAGGACCGCGGGTAGGTGGCGGGAGCGGAGGACGCAATATTTTTAAGAGATCCCAGCCCTTTTCTCTCTTTTTCTCTTCTTGCTCTGTCTCTGGGGTTTGTGATATTTTTAAAATTCCTATTCCCATTGGGTCTGCGCCCCTTATCCAGCATTCAGGGTATTATTTTTCCTCCAGAAAAAAACAGTTCTCTTGATTTTACAAATATGTTTAAAGCCTGACAAATCCACTCTTCAGAAGAGCCATATTTAGGCCAATAAACAGGGTCACATCTTATTTCCTTTTTTGCCCATTCTATCATACAATATTGGATCATCCTTATTTTGTCCTTTTTTCTTGTATAAGTATCTATATCCCAATTTGCTAACATAACTCCCAAAGGACTCTCTTGGGGTATTTCTTCTGGCACCCTTTTATTCCCTGTTTTCCCTGAACCCTGACTTTTACTGATTTTCTGTCCCATTTTTCAGGATTTTATCTATTTGTCCCTGGTCTCTGTTTCCCACTTTCCATAGCAATCTGAACACCATCTTCCCTTCCTCCCTGTGAAAAATGCCAATCACTTGTTTTAAAATTTTAAAAGTTTAATAGTAATAAAAATGGTTATAAAAATAGAATTAGAGTAATAAAAAATTGAACAATTAGGGTTAGGACAATACGAGACAATAAAAACAAAGTAACAGACATCTGGGTGCCTTCCTGTCTGGGTGACTTCCCAAGCAAAAAGCTCCCAAGAAGGACCCCCATTAACAAAGGATTATCTCTTAAAAGCAATAGTCTGTTGAATATTCATACATTTCATACATGGTGCATAAATTCCATTCAAACAAAGAATTCTCTCTGGTTAGTGTCATTTTTTTTCCCTTAATCTCTATGGCGTCTTCAGGACTGAGCAAGGCAGGAGAAGTTTTTCTCTTCTGATAAGGAAGCAGTAAATTATTTTTCTCTGAAAGATTTACATTTTCCTGTGGTTGGTATATAAAAACTACATTTTAACTACAAAACTATATTTACCATACTATCAAAATATTCATACAACATTACTAATCAATACAACATAATACATATAGTAAATATCTTGCATAGAGCCATAGAGTATGCACTTTTCACACTCCCCAAAGATACAGAAAACTTTTCTCTCAACAATACACCTCCTTAAAAAAATTTAAAAATTCAACAATCTATATTACATATTCATTCATTCATCCCCACTTACTCAACTTTATTAATTCACTCTTTCTCCACTCACAACCAGACAACACAACCAGACACACAAGAAAATAGTATCCTTTTCTTTTTAATATTTACCTATAGGTCTTTGGCTTAACCCCAGATGCTCTTGGATTTATCACACTTTTAAGGCTCTAGTGTTTCTCAACCTGGCAGCTTTTTAAAGCCCAGGTGTTTTGAACCTTACACTTATGAGCCTTTTGTGGTTTTTTCCTCAATCTGGCAAATAAAATAAAAAATACATATATATGGCCAAACCCCAGATGCTGTCGGATAACCCTCAACCTGGCACATTTTTAGGGGTCCCCCTTTTATCCCACTTTCCCAGTGGATTTTACTAGGAAAACTCTCGGCTCCCTTCCTCTGAGGGGTCCAACCCCTCCCTGGAACCCAGTCTCAGCCACCCAGGGTCTCTTTACAACCCCTTTTACCCTGGGACCCTGTCCCAGCCACCCCGGGGGTCTCTTTCACTCCTTTTTATCTTTTGCTTCATCTTGTTCCTGGCCATTTTTCTTGCAAAAGAACAGAAACACAGTGCTAAAGACTACCATACTCACTTCACCAGTCTGGGAATACCCAGCCAGTGTCTCATTCACACACCTCACTGTCGCAGAGACACAAAAAGCAATCACGCGCAGACAAGTATCTTTGCAAGGCAGAGGTTCCTTCGATTCCAGTCCACTGCTCCGAGAGCGGAGAGAGGAGGAAGAGGAAGAAGACCCTCTTTGTTAATTCTTTACTTTTTATACATTGGTGGGTCTAGCAGGAGATTGGCTTTTTGGGGTTTCCACCCCTCATCCTCAGTGGCCAGACGAACTGTCAGTTACAGTTGTTTTTCAGGTTAGAAATATGCAAACAAAGGACAAAGAATGAAAAACAAAGGATTTGTTTATGTTACATCTGTGGGAAAGGTAGAAAAACTGCTCTAATATTGTACAGTAACTAAAAGATCTGACTCCATTATGAAATTCAAAAGGCTAAATAAAAAATCTCAGAAAAACCAGGGTAACATCTCACCCTTTTAACTTTAAAAAAAGAAAAAACAGAAAAAGAAAAATGAACAAATTAACAAAGGGAATATATACAAATTCAATCACTGTCTGTGGAGGAATCATCAGAGTGATCACTTGGTGGTTTTCAAGTTGATCACGACTTCCACATGGCCTGTCAGCTGAATTCTGCCTCTGTGGTTGCAGGTCAGGACGGACACACTTTGAAGGTAGCCAGCGTGTCCCAGTGTCTGTGGACACACACGCATATCCTCGCCCCATAGCGATAAGGTCATAGGGTCCTTCCCATTGCTTGGTGACTACATTCCGGACCCGTACCTTCGCTCGAGGCTGTTGCTCACCATCCGAAGCCTGCAACGAGAGATGATGGTTCAAAATGACAGGATTATTTGAGTTCTGTGGCACCGTAAGGTGATTGATGGTGTACAAAGCCTTTGCCAACCGACTGTGTGGGGTTTCACCCTGCATTCCCTGTTTCTGCTTCTGAAGAACACGCTTGAGTGTGCCATGATTGCGTTCTACAATCGCCTGTCCCGTCGGAGAATGAGGGATGCCAAAGTTATGTGACACACCCCATGACTGTAGGAACTGCCGTACCTGCTGCGAGGCATAAGCAGGACCACTGTCGGTTTTCACAGCAGAAGGTATGCCAAGAACAGCAAAGGCCTGCCTCCAGTGGGCAATGACATCTTGGGCTTTCTCTCCTGTGTGAGCAGAAGCCCACCTCGCAGAGGAGAACGTGTCCACCGTGACATGCACATACTTGAGCCGGCCGAACTCGACGACCTGGGTAACATCGGTCTGCCAAAGCTCCAAGGCTTTAAGGCCTCTGGGGTTAACCCCTGCCGGCAATGGCGCACCAAGGGCATGGCAGTCGTCACACGACTCGACAATTTCACGAGCCTCAGTGGCCGTCAGTTGGAACTGCTTCTGCAGCGTATGCGCATTTTGGTGGAAAAACCCATGTGATGCCTTGGCCCGCGCGAGCACGTCAGTCTGAGGGGCTACCCACGCTGGGTTAGCCAACTTGTCAGCCCTTGCGTTACCTTCTGCTACAAATCCTGGCAAATTAGTGTGACTCCGTACATGCAGAACATAATATGGATGAACTCTGGCCTGAATTGCACACCACAGGGCCTTCAGTAAATTAAACAAGGCAGGGTTACTGACCTCCTTCAAAACTGAACAACCCAATCACTGTGCGATGTCGGCAACATAGGCGGAGTCCGTGATCAAATTGAAAGCTTCCTGGGAAAATTTCTCAAATGCCATGACAGCAGCCTTTAGTTCAACCAGTTGGGCTGACCCATCCTCATGGCCTTCCAAAACCTGCCACTCATATCCATCCTGCCAGGTAACAATGGCTTTTCCTGTTTTGCACGAACCGTCAGTGAAGACGGTGGGACCTTGCACTGGCTCTTGGCTATTTTTGGGTCGTAGAGAAAATTGAGTATTTTTGGCCACTTGCAAGAGCTTGTGGCTAGGCAGATGATAAGTGATCTGCCCAGAAAAACCCTCGAGAGCACTTTGCAGCAAAACATTGTTCACATAGCTCCAATCAAATTCCTCCCTTTGAACCGGGAGTATGATCTTTGAGGGATCTGCACCCATCAATTACAAACAGCATTGCTGGCACATGATTATCAAGTGTTCCAGGGACTGGTAGATGGTTCCAAATGCCCCTGTACAAGTTCACAAAGGGTGACTAGCTTGTCATGAGGGAGGGGCCACTGGTTCTCCCAGATGGGTCTGTCCACCAACCACCGTAAAGGAGGCGTGGGACAGTCTGTGCCCTTCATCACAGTGGCCCCAATCAAAAATCCGTTCCCAATCGCACCCCCCACGCAGCCAAAACATCCCTCCCCCAGAGGTTCTGAGGAATCTCAGTAACATGAGGCCAAATTATGGCTGTCTGTCGCTCCAGGTTCGTGATGGCCACGGGATTCTGGCTCATGTAGCATTGCTTTGTTCCTCCTAAGCCCGCGATCAATGTCTTTGCCAGGGTCAAAGGCCACTGCGGGGGCCAAGCAGCCAGGGAGAGAATGCTCACGTCTGCCCCCGTATCTAGGATGCCAAGAAGGTGAATCTCCGATGGCGTGGCACCAACCATGGACATGGTACACAGCGTCTCAGGACGGTCTTTGGTCAGGACAGCAGTCCAGCACACTTGAGGTGGCCCTGTAGAGCCGAAGCCACCGTCTCCTCACGACCAATCCTCGGTTCTGGAAACAGAAGACTTAAAAGGAACAAGTTGAGCAATTTGTGTGCCTTTTGGAATAGTCAGAGGGGGGGTGGGTGTGGAGACCATTGCGTTAATCTGTCCCGAAAAATCTGCATCAATCAGTCCCAGGTGCACTATGATACCCTAAATGGTGGAACTTGACCTACCCATCAAAAACGCACTCATGCCATCACCCAAGGGACCAAAGGCATCCAGGGGAACCTTGCGTATTTTGTCCGAATCAATCACGACAGACTCGACTGTGCAGACATCAACACCTGCTGAACCGCGGGCGCTGGCTGCAAGCCTGCTGAGCAGATCTCCATTGGTTGGGGCTGAGGCAGAGACATTTGTTTCGGCACGCGTCTCACCTTCGCGCTCTGCATCGCGTTTCCCGAACTGCCCAACGGCTGACCATTCACATGCACTGTCGCCTTACAGGCATTTGCAGTGTGATTCGGCCTTCCACATCATGCACAATAAAACAAGACAGCCGTAGACTCCAGTGCCTTTCCGCCCTGTTTCTTCCTGGTCCGAGCACCCCACTGCTGCTGGTGCACCCCCTGGGGAATGACCCAAGCAGGCTGCACAGCACCAGCCACAGCCGGATGCACGGCCGCAGGCACGGCCGGCTGGACCGCTGTAGTCCCCATCGGTTGGATGATCGTAGCCACAGCTGGCTGCACAGCTGTAGGCACGGCAACCACCTGTTGGCTGGAAGGGGATACCTTTGCACAGGCCCCAACCATGTCCGAGATGGATGGTTCCCCGGGAAGCGCTTCAATTATCCTCTTGCAAACTGCATTGCAGTTGCCCTTAGCAAGGGACGGAATCATGAGCTTCCTTGTTGTAGGATCACTTACCTGCTTCTCCAAAGCAGCCGTCAGCCGTCCTGCAAAGCACAGGAAGGGCTCATCAACTCCCTGGACAATCGTTGCATAGGGCTGGTGTGGAGTAGCCAGCTGTAAGGTCTGAACCAGGGCTGCCATGCCTGTTTGTTGGCACTGCTCCTGGACCAAGGGATCATAACCAGCCTGCCCTTCAGCCCTGGTATAATTGCCTGTTCCCATTAGCATATCGATATTAACCATACGCCTAGGATCACCCTGACCTAGTGTCCTATTCCGTTCCACTGCTCTGACTGCCAGCTGAGTCCATGTATTCTCAAAGAAGTCATATTCAACCGGTGGGAGAAGGGCTTGAGCCAAGCTCCGAATGTCAAAGGGTGTCAAAAGACCAGCATTAAAATAACGGAGAACCTGCATCACCTCAGCTGAGCCCAGACCATACTTCCCGACTGCATCACGCCGTTCTGTCAAAGCCTGCCAAGCCAAGGGTTGATAGGTGTTATGAGTAGCACCCTGAAGGACAGGAAAGGCCTGAAGACCCTCAGATGAAGCAGCAGCACTTGCCTTATCCTGCCCTGTGGACCCCACAGGGTCAGATGCAGGCACTGCAGGTCCCGCACCAGCACTCAATCCTTCAACCTTAGCCTTTACTTCGTCCCAGAACTGGCCGCCGTCTCTCGGCCTTACGGTCACCTGACAAGGGGGTAGCATCCAAGCTGTTGACGAAGAGCCAACAGAGCGAGAACTTTTGCTCTTATCAAAGACCGGCCACATTCCAGCCGTGTCCCCGCGCACGCTGAACTTAAACACCTCGCCGCCCATAGCCGCCGCCGCAACACTCGCAGCGGGACGCGGGGGTGGGGTGGGACTAGCCGCTGGTGTTGGGCCCGCCGCATCCGCAGCGGAGCTGGAGCCCGCACCGGCCGCCGGAGACAGGTCAGATGCCTCTGTGGAGGGCACAACTGCTGAGGAGTTCGTGTCGCGTCTAGGCAGAGGCGGAGACGGCACCTCCTTCCCTGGCGGGGCCGCATCGGTCCCTGCTGGCAGCCCATTAGAACCGGCCGCATCAGAGCCTCTTCCCGCCCCGCGAGCATAGCCTACAGCCCATGGGGCAGGCGCAGGAGGTGGAGTGTCCGGAACCCCTCCAAGAAGGGGTCCCGTGGGGGCCCGGGAGCCCGCAGTCCCCCCCACCCCAGAGCGGGGTGAAGCTGTCAGCCAGCGCAGGGGGTGGCGCCCACCAAGGGACTGACCGGGGCCCTGCCTCTGGCAGCGTCCCGCGGCGGCGCGGGGGCAGAGGCAGCCAACGCAGCCGCCTCCGGACCCGGGCTGGGCGGCAGGGCGGGGAACTCCACGTCACCCGACCCCATTGGATAGGTAACGGTCGTGCGGCAGAACAAACAATGCACAGTGACCGAATCTCGGCCAAAAGAAAGCAGAGCCCGCTTTCTTTTGCCGCCCCCCCCCCCCCACCAAAACCGGAAAGGCATGGAGAGGAGGCAGCCCCGCCCCTCTCTGGCTGCCCTATGGGGCGGGGACCAGCGAGATCGGCCCGGGACTCGGCGGGGCGCTACCCTGCCTCTGCCCGAGACCAGCGCTGGAACCCGAGGGGGGGAAAACCCCCCGCGCAGGAACGGGGGAGGAAGGGGAAGGATCACAAAGGAGCTCAAGTTCAGATTACAGTTCTGACATAATGACCCCGCCTCCTTCCAGCTCTCCGTCCTGCTTCGGATCGGGGCTTCCAGCCTACGAGCTGTAAGGAGTCGACTTAAATACCGCTCTCTCAAATAATTTCCACTGCAAAATTAATTCTACAATTTCTTCATCATGTTTTATATCAACGCAGTCTAACATACAGTCCCTCAGGAGATACCACTCTCGTCGACTAATCGCAGACCCTGGATTGGGAAAGAACCCATGTTGCCTTCTCATGCAAATAGACTCTGAAACCCCTCTTGGGATATCTGAGCATCCTTCCGCTCCAAGATATATCCTCAAAGTTCCCAAACTAAGGAATCCTCCATGATAAACACAAAACAGGCAAAGAGGGGAAGGAAAAACCTCACCAATCCGTCCGTCCGCTAAGGGTCACCAGATGTGGCCGAGACACACAAAGCAATCACGCGCAGACAAGGTACTTTGCAATGCAGAGGTCCTTCCGATTCCAGCCCACTGCTCCGAGAGCGGAGAGAGGAGGAAGAGGAAGAAGAGCCTCTTTGTTTATTCTTTACCTTTTATACATTTGTGGGTCTAACAGGAGATTGTCTTTTTGGGGTTTCCACCCCTCAGCCTCAATGGCCAGACCAACGGTCAGTTACAGTTGTTTTTCAGGTTAGAAATATGCAAACAAAGGACAAAGAATGAAAAACAAAGGATTTGTTTATGTTACATCTGTGGGAAAGGTAGAAAGCTGCTCTAATATTGTACAGTAACTAAAAGATCTGACTCCATTATGAAATTCAAAAGGCTTAATAAAAAAACTCAGAAAAACCGGGGTAACGTTGTATTGATTGTTAATGTTGTATTAATACTTTGATAGTATGGTAAATGTGGTTTTGTAGTTAAAATGTAGTTTTTATATACCAACCACAGGAAAACGTAAATCTTTCAGAGAAAAAAGAATTTACTACTTCCTTATCAGAAGATACCAATTTCTCCTGTCTTGCTCAGCCCTGAAGACGCCATAGAGATTAAAGGAAAAAAAGTGATACTAACCAAAGACTATTCTTTGTTTGAATGGAATTTATGCATCATGTATGAAATGTATGAATATTCAACAGGCTATTGCTTTTAAGAGATAATCCTTCGTTAACAAGGGTCCTTCTCTGGAGCTTTTTTGCTCGGGGAGGCACCCAGACACCTGTAACTTTGTTTCTATTGTCTCGTATTGTCCTAACCCTAATTGTTCAATTTTTTTTACTCTAATTCTATTTTGATAACCATCTTATTTAGTATTAAACTTTGAAGATTTTAAAACAAGTGATTAGCGTTTTTCACACATACAAACAAGGCTGCAGGAGGTCTGTGTAACCTGGATGTGATGGAGTCCTGATGGCACTGCCTGTGGCAGGAACGGAAGGGATGGGAGGGATATGGGCGCAGACGTCACTGGGACTTGGCATGAGGGAGCCCAGTGCTACGGTAAGCGCAAACCTGCAGTACAATTGTGAAAAATGCCAATCACTTGTTTTTAAAATTTTGAAAGCTTAATAGTAAATAAGATGGTTATAAAAATAGATACCCTTAATCCTTTTTCTCCAAGAAAATTTAAAAGTTTTATTGTAGCTTCTCTAACTTCATCTTCCCCAGATAGTAGAAGATCATCCACATATTGGATAATTTGTATTCTAGGAGGAGTGGAGAAGGCTTGCAGTATTGTTTCTAAAGCTTGCCCAAATAAGTTTGGAGACTCTGTGAACCCCTGCGGTAATTTCATCCATTTTAATTGCTGCTTTCTTCCAGTTTTTGGATCCTCCCATTCAAAGGCAAAAATATCTCGGCTCTCCTTGGCCAGTGGACAGGCCCAAAAAGCATCTTTAGGATCCACTAAACTAAACCACTGATGCTGGGGTGGAACTTTACTTAGAAGTGTATAGGGATTGGGTACCACTGGGTAACGAGACCGAGTTCTTTTGTTAACCTCCCTTAAATCTTGTACTAGTCTATAACTCCCATCAGGCTTCTTTACTGGGAGAATAGGGGTATTATGGGGAGACATGCAAGGTTCTAATGTCCTGTCCTTTATTAGTCCTTCTATTACTGGCTTCAAACCTCCCCGTCCTTCTAAAGATATGGGGTACTGATGTACACGTATGGGACAATCTTCTCTCTCTATTGTAACACTTATAGGGTCAATATTTAATCCACCCCTATTTCCTTCCCTAGCCGAAACTTTCTTGTTAATTTTTTCTTCATCCTCTTGGCCTAATTTTAAGACTTTAGCTGTCATTTTCCCATCTTCTGGTATAACCCCTATTGCTAATTTCACTTGTAAGTATCTTCCTAGTAAGTTGCTACCTGCCTTTGGGACCAATAAGACATCTCCCACCCAAATTTTAGTTTCCCCTTCAATTACTACATCTTTAATGACTGGAACTGTAAAAGTTTCTCCTTTTGCCCCTGTTACTTTTGCAATATCTTTACTCACACTATAACCTTTGGGTACATTTAGCAGGCAGGTTCTTTCTGCCCCTGTATCTACCACAAATTCCAATTCTTCTCCTTGGGGACCCAATTTAAGAGTTATCACAGGCTCTAGATGGTATTTGTCCCCTAAAAAATAGAGCCTTTGACCTCCCTATTCCTCCTCTGTGCTCATCTCTTTGAAGATTTTCAGTTCTATTACCTGCTTAGGACAATTTTTCCTATAATGTCCCTCACCCCCACAGTAAAAGCAGACATTCCTGGAATGCTGCTGAGACTTGGTTTGTATTGGGATTCTATTCTTTTCCTTTTCCCTGTCTCTACTAATTTTATCTCTAGAAGTAGTGCCTGTATGTTTTTGATTGTTTTGGAAATTGTTTTCTCGCATAGTGACTGCCATAAGTTTTGCTTTCAGTTTAGCTTTCTCTTCATCTCTTTGGACATAAACTTTCTGAGCCTCCTTTAGTAAGTCATCTAATGATTTATTATACCAATCCTCAATTTCTTCTAATTTTTTTTCTAATATCTGGCCAAGCATTAGTAACAAAGTTAATCCTTAACAAAGCTTTTCCCCCATCAGTTTCAGGGTCTAATCCGGAATATTGTTTCATATTTTTCCTAAGTCTGTCCAACCATTCAGTTGGAGATGTGTCACCATGGTTTTTCTGAGATTTTAAAGCCTTTTGATTGTTCATAAAATGGAGTCAGACCTTTTAGCTACTGTACAATATTAGGAGCAGTTTCTACCTTTTTCTCACACATGTAACATAAACAAATCCTTTGTTTTTCATTCTTCGTCCTTTGTTTGCATATTTCTAACCTGAAAACAATTGTAACTGACAGCTGGTTTGGCCATTTGGCTGACGGGTGAAAACGCCAGAAGCCAATCTACAGCCAGACCCACAAATGTATAAAAAAGTAAGAAATAAACAGGCTGGGGGCTCTCAGCTTTGGCTCAGCCTTGAGCTCGCTCGGAGGAACATCTCTGCCCTGCGAAAATCTCTCGTCTCCGTGTGACTGCTTTGCGTATCCTGACCACAGAGATGCTTCTTTTTCTTGCTGTGCCTCAAAAGCTTTTTTAGCGTTTTGCCCGCGGGGTGCTGCCTCTTTTATCCCCTTGATTATTAAATTACGATATTCATTCATGTGTTTCCTCCCCTCCTCATTATTTTGACCCCACTCAGGAGGCGCAGTTGGCATTTTGTCTTCTCCAGGGGGCCCCTGTGGGTTCTCTTTTTCCCAAACTTTTATTCCAGCTGCACTGATTAATTGCCTTTCTTCCTGAGAAAATATTATTTTCATTATAGACCGCATCTCTACCCAAGTATAAATATTCGGACCTAAAAATTGGTCTAATTGTTCAGCTGTGCCTATGGGATCTTCTAAAATTCCTTTAATTTCTTTTTTAACATTTCTGACCTCAGAAGAAGTCAAAGGGGCATTTACAAACCCTGTTCCACCCCTTCCCATTGGGACTTCTCTCAGTGGGAATAGACTAATTTCTTTATCCCATTTTTAGTTTTTATCCTCTGTCATCTTTTTCCTGTGTTTTGAGAAAGAATCCAGAGAGGGCTGTCTTTTAAGTGAACTTCTAGTGTTTCAATAAGGCATTTCTAGGGAGAAGTCATTTCTCTGAGCAGTAGCTGTGGTTACCGAGGGAACGGAGTTCAGGGCAGGAAGGGGGGTGAGGGGAGGGCAAAGCACTGAGGCTTGGTCCTCCAAGGGCGGAGCGTAGGCAGGGTTTGCTGCCGGGACCGGCAGAGGAGAGGGCAGTTCTGGGGGATACCAGAGGGGAGCGTGGACAGCCTGCATGGGGCTGGTGGTGGCTGAGTCAGCGGCTCCCGGCAGAGACAAAGCAGCAGTGGCAGCGCCCAGCGCAGCCAGCACGGGCAGGGCAGCTGGGGATCGGGCAGTGGGGGAAGCGAATGGAGATAGGATGACTGGGACTGACGGGACCCCCGGCACGGTCGGGGTGGTGGTCTTAGACCATGCATCAGGAGGGACCCCCGGCACAGCCCTTAGCGTGGCCGCGGACCAGGCGGCCGGGGCAGACAAATTCACCGGCAGGGCCGGGGATGGGGTGTATGCGGGGACCGGCGCAGCTGATGTGGGCTGCAAGCCGGCACTCAGGATGGGACCCGGGACAGGGGGTTCGGCCACGAACAGTGGGAGTGCGAGCAGGAACGGAGGGGGCAAAGCCTGCAAAGGATCCCACTCTTTTTCCTTCCTTTCTTCTTGTTCCCCTCCTTTTCCTTTCCCCTTTTTCTTTTCTTGTTTCGTCGCGGGGGTTTCTGATATGTTAAAGATTTTTATTCTCCTAAAATATCCTGTCCAACATGTGGCATATTCTCTTTCTTCAGGATTAAATGGTTCTTTTGAATTTACAAATACATTTAGAGCCTGACAAATCCAGTTCTCAAAAGAGCCGTATCTGGGCCAATAAACGTGGTAAGATCTTATTTCCCTCTCTGCCCATTATATCATGCAAAATTGTATCATCTTTATCTTTTCCTTTCTTCTTGTACAAGGGTTTATATCCCAGTTAGCTAACATAACGCTGAGAGGGCTATCTTGAGGTATTTCCGTTGGTAATTTTTTACACCCTGTTGTAAGTTAAGTTTCCTGTAGAATTTCCCGCCCCCCCCCCCCCAAGTGGCGGGGAGACTAAGTATTGATAGTTAAGGGGTGCTCACCCTGACAAAGGAAGTTGATCACTTGGTTTTGGGGGAAGGAAAAGGCTCCCGGGAGCAGAGGGTGGAGGACTCGCTGCTCTTGGTTTCCCCGGGGAGGACGGTTGGGCTACCAAGTGGCTGCCTGGAGTCCACGGCTAACGGAGGAGTCTGGTCCTGGGAATTCTATCATCTGTTGGAGCGCCCAGGAATTCGGAGTTGTCTTCGTTGCCCTGCTGGATTCTGGGTCAGCCCGGGTCCAGCCGCTGTGGGTTCTCAGGCACTGCCCACTTTGTCTGCCAGGACACCCCCCTGCCTGTCGAGGACAATCCACCGCTTCCAGCTTCCAGCCATCAGCGCCGGAGTTTCCACCATTTGCCCTCAGGGTTCTTGGTTCTGTTTTACTGTTATTATAAGTGCTGTTGTTGTTTGTCTGTCCTGTTATATTTACTAGCAAAGGACTGTTATTCCTTCCCCATAGCTCTGAATGAAAAGGTTTTTTTAATCTTCCAAATTATAATAACACGGAGGGAAAGATTTGAATTCCTCATTTCCTAGAGAGGCCTGCCTCTCCTTAGCAGACGCCTGTCTTTTTCAAACCAAGACACACCCTTTTTTCTTCCTTGTATCCAACTTACTGTTTTTCTTTCCCATTTTTCAAGATTTTATCTATTTGTTCCCCACCTCTGTTTTTCACTTTCTCTTACAACCTAAAGACCACTTACTTCTATCTATGCACCAACACAAAAAAAATCCCTTCTTTCTCACACAACTATTCAATACAATACACCTCCCTCCAAGGAGATATAACAATCAACATTACATGTGCTTTCATCCATCTACTCTTACTTCATTTCTCCTTCAGTTTTACACACTCTTTCACACCCTTAGGACATGAAGCCAATCCCTGTCACCAGAGAATCGCAGCTCTGTGTGGCCCCCCTCGCCTTGGGTTTGGTCTCTGGGTTCCAGTATAGCTGGGCCTCTGAGGAAGGCCCAGAATCTGGTCGCCTCTGGTGCCGGTCCACCTATGAGGCTGATTTGTGTGTCACTTACACTTTTACCACGGCCCCCCCTCCACACGCCCAGAGGGAAAAGGGCTGATTTGCAGGTCACACACACGTTCCGTCATAGCCCCCACCTGCCCGGGGGAACAATGGCCTGTTTGCGGGTCGCTTACACCTCTTGCCGCAGTCCCACCCACCTGGGAAGCTGAGGCAGATTTGGTGTGTGACTCACTCTCACACAACAAAACAACAATAAGGTACCTTTTACTTCCAAATCACCTATTACAATTTTAGGTGTTACTGGCCAGTCCCAGTGCTCTTGGATATCCCCTCAATCCAGTTGTGTTGTCCAACTCTAGATGCTCTTGGGCATAACCTCAATCTGGCAGAACCCTGGGTGCTCTTGGGATATTAATCCTTCAACCCCGCAAAAGTTTTAGTCCTGGATGCTCTTGGGCAATCACCCCTTAATCCAGCAGACTTTTTGCTTAACCCTGAGTGCTCTTGGGATATTAATCCCTCAACCCAGCAGGTTTCAGTCCTCGATGTTCTTGGGCACTTACCCCTCAATCCAGCAGACTTTTTGCTTCCTAGGGGTCCCACCCCTTCTCTAAGACTCAGTCCCAGTTTCCCTGGGGGAGATTCTCTCACTCTTCTTATCACTCGCTTCATCTCTTTACTGGCCGTTTTTCTCATGAAAGAATGGAAACGCAGCATAGGAGACTCCGCACTCGCTTAGCAAGTCTGGGATAACCAGCTGCCTCTCATTCACACACAGTCATCCCCCCCTTAACCGCCCCGTCCAAACCTGTACATACCTGTCCTTTGTCCTTGGGTCTTTTTCTTCATGTACACTTTAGTCTTAGGGGCTAACTACTGTGGTTTTAGGGAATCTTTTCCCTTTTCTTTGTTTTATTGCCTCCTCTTGTCCATTGATCGTAACCTGCATCTGTCGGTCACAGCAGGGGAACACAGAGCCAGGCTGCCAACCGGGCAGGACGCGCCGTCCTCACCCTGATTCCACTGAGGCACCGGCAGTGAGGTGTTCTAACCATCCTCTGCTACCATAATTGTGAAAAATGACAATCACTTGTTTTTAAAATTTTGAAAGTTTAATAGTAAATAAGATGGTTATAAAAATAGAATTAGAGTAAAACAATTGAACAATTAGAGTTAGGACAATATGAGACAATAAAAAACAAAGTTACAGATGTCTGGGTGCCTCCCCGAGCAAAAAAAGCTCCAGAGAAGTACCCTTGTTAACAAAGGATTATCTCTTAAAAGCAATAGCTTGTTGAATATTCATACATTTCATACATGATGCATAAATTCCATTCAAACAAAGAATTGTCTCTGGTTAGTATCACTTTCTTCTTTTAATCTCCATGGCGTCAACAGGACTGAGCAAGGCAGGAGAAATTGGTCTCTTCTGATAAGGAAGTAGTAAATTCTTTTTTCTCTGAAAGATTTACGTTTTCCTGTGGTTGGTACATAAAAACTACATTTTAACTACAAAACTACATTTACCATACTATCAAACTATTAATACAACATTAACAATTAATACAACATAATACATACAGTAAATATCTTGCGTAGAGACATATAATATGCACTTTTCACATTAGTTATACATTTTATCCTGCCTCCTACAAATATAACTTTGGTCCATAAAATCTGTGTGTGAAATAAGGTTAGTCACAGGACTTCCTGGCAGCCGCTCATAAATAAGCTTTCCTCAGTTCCCTCTTATGAAAGGTCATCTCCCCTGCTACATTGACTTGTTTGTTTCCCTCTCCCCTCTTCTCCCATTTATCCCCTGACTCCCATTAGTATCTCAGTCAGTCTAGTAAATGGTTTGCCTCGTGGCAGCCTCTTTAAACACAGCAGGAAGATCAGGCTCTGGAGCGAACTCTTGGTACATCTCCTGGGGATGGGTCCTTTTGCACTTTCTGGTAGGTTATTTTGCTATGGTTCCTCATTCACACATTGAGCAAGGGGGAACCAATGGCCCAAGTATTCAGCAGCTCGTTAGCAGTGAAAGGTAATAGGGTCTGTGAAGCTTCCTCTTCCCTTCATCCCTTTCTCACTCATATCCTCCTCCTACTTTAACCTTTGTAGTTGCAGTTTCCTGGGCTGAGTCTGCTGTTCAACATCTTGTAGTAGAGGGTGGTATTTAACTAAGTTTCACAATTATTTTTTTATCTCTGAAAAATACACCCACTTTCCTGGATACAGAGGTGGCCAAGCACTAGCACACATGAAGGATTCACCACCCATTGTGTGTTTTATAGATGCAGCCTTCTAGCACACAGGTCATGCTGTCACCATCATGGCATTTACAGTCTCACCAATAGAATTGCTGGCCTTGATCCATATGTTTACATCTGACTTCCTCATCAGCACAAGGGATAAGTGTACCTAGCAGTTGGACCAGATAGAGGAGAGTTCCGAAAGCAGCCAGGGGAGATGTGTACTCATGAGTCATCTGCTCTTTGGTTGCTCTTAGCCAGCAGAAAAGTGACTCTTGTGGAAATTTCCCTTCCTTGCTGCAGCCTCTGTCGTTGAACACACTGCCCTTAGATCCACACACTCACCATGCTGGTGCCTTGATCTCACCCATTGACCCAGAGAAACCCTGGCCCTTGCCCAGAGTTTTATTTTACCTACCAGACTCCGCCTGTACCAGTTTGATTGCAGGTCTGGGACTAAGAACTGTCACCTTATTGTCACCCCATTTGTCCCCTGGCTAGTCACAGCTGTGATGGAAGCTGGGTTGGTTTGCAGCATTGCTTGAGGGTTCATTTCCTGGAAACAAGACTTGTGAAGCCAGGAAAATTTTCAGATCACCCCATTTACATATTCAAACAAAGATGAAAACTTAGCAGGATTTTCTGCTAGACCTGTGGTTCCTTTTCCTCTCTGTCATCATTTTACCCTGTCTTGCTGTAAAACTGACAAAGCTATTAACTCCTCATCTCAACCTCAGATTGCCCCCTTCCTCCTTACTGTCCTTGCTGAAGTCTTGAGCATCGCCTGATTTTTTTCACCCAAGAGCCACCATCTGTGACATCTAGTGGTTCACACAAAGCTGCATGCTTACTGTTCATGAGTGACAGTCCAACTGGGATACAGGTGTTGAGTCTCATTTCCCACAGTCTGATGGCTTTTGGACATTTTTCCAGGAGATTTGTTCAATTCTCTCCTCTTGTTCAAGCCCCCTTTTAACAACCAACTCAACTGAGTATGTCTTTTATGCAAATAGAAATTTCCTTTTGAAGCTCTCAGTGAAGGCCGTGTTTGTCACTGTAATGGTTTTAACTCAAAACCGGGCGGAAACACCAATTAATGTAGTGGTTTCACGTTCGCCAAATTCTGGTTGCTAAATTTAGTGTAGTGGTCTTAGTGTTTATTCTTTTTCTGTGGGACAGAGATTAGGAGAAAAGCAAAGCAGGCTCAAGCTTAAAAATAAACAAATAATTTTATTAACACACACTAAAAGAATGGAAAAGAAAAGTAGGGAAAAAACTAAAACAAAACAGAATGAAACACCAAAACACTCTTCCCTCCCCCTACAAACTGTTAACTTTCCTACAAAGCAACATAAAGAGACAAAACCTGTAATTTTCAGTCAGTTTCACCATTTGAAAATAGTCTTTCACCAGTCTTTAGGAGAGGAGTCTGAGTCATAGATCCCACTGACAACTGAGAACAGTTATCTTGTGGGTTTTTTAACTGTCACAAAAACTGCTGCCCGGGGAATCCTGCTTTCGTGTCCCCTCCCACTAGCAGTTTTCCTAGCTGCTTATGGGTCGTGGGTCTTAGACTCTTGCATGCTGGGATTGTCACCTTTTAAAGATGAATAACTCCAAAGGCAAAGGATTCTTCATCTCAAGGCACAGAGGACTTCTCATCTCTATCTCTGTTCAAGCATCTTATGGGATTAATATCACTTAGTCCATCACCAACATCTTTGCTCAAATCCACACACAAATCTAAACAATCATCTCCCCAAATGCTTATCTTTCCCATGATTTAAAGGGATAATTTCCATATAAAGTTCATTTCCATGGCTCAATAAGGATGGAATGACAAACTCCTTAATGCCCTGTCCCAATAGTCTTTTCACTCTTGCTCTACTGACTTCATGCTGTTTCTTATGTTCACTCTGTCCCTTTCTTTTCTCTCTCAGGGAAGGGTTAGGCTTTGGAAGCTTCATGTTGCCAGGAAAGGGTTAAATCTGCCCAGAGTTTTTTTTCTCTCTTTCTGCAGCTCATGGTATTAGATGTTCAAGGCCGAGCTGGGTGCTGGTAAAGGAGGGGAAGAACTCACACCAAAAGATCAGAGATCAGAGGACCTGGACAGTCCGGAATCAAAAAGTGATATATGACCTAAAGTTAATTAGTGTTGTGATGTGTAATTAATCCACGATAAAATGTAATAATATGCAATGTAAAATTGATCTGCATTCAGTCTAAGTTGAGATCAGTAAACCTAAAAGTATGTTTAGGGTTAACTAAGACTAACACTGCACGGAGGGACATGAGGGTTGGGAGATAGAAGGAATTCCTGCCGGGAACCGCAAAGAACAGAAAATGGGAGATGGGTGCACTAACGATCGAATTATTAGATCAGATCGATATCTTATCTGTTCCGGCCAGATTTAAAATTTCCAAACCTCCTCCAGACATGGCAATCATGGCATTGTTCCACTTTGAGAATCCATTCAACGGACCCCGGACCTGAACATGAATACCTAATGAAGCTACCACGGAGGGGGAGTCCTACGGTCTCGGTCCACTCTCAGCGAAAGACTGTATAAAAACCAGCAGTATTGGACCCAATTTGTGAACAGAGAGGGTGACAGACTGACAGAGTCTGTTACCGGGTTCACCCAGTGCCAAAACCCTGGGATTCAACGCTGTCCCTTTTAATTGTGGCTATCGGAGACTGTGTTTAAGTCTCAAAATAAAATTCTAAATTTTGATTGACTGAATTTGGCTTGGCGATTTTATTACAAAAAGAAAACAGGCAGAATCATAAATGCTTTTTTTGCCCACCCCACAGTTTAAATCACGGTGAGCCCCTGCCTAGCCAGGCCCATAGTTGGTATCAGGAGCCCGGCTGGCAGGCCTGCCTGGCCCCCCTTGCTGGCAGCAGATGGGGCCTGGAGGCACAGCCTGGCCAGGGCTGGTCCTCTGGGCCCGGGTAAGCCCAGCCCCGTCTGCCCGGCCAGGGCAGCAGGGCCCAGCTGACCCCCGGCTGCTGCACGATGTTACCTTTCTCTCTCTGGCCAAAGGAAAAAAGGGGCTGACCTGCAGGAAATCAAGGGTTTTTATATGGATACTGCCCAAAGTCGCAAATGACATTTTTAGTGGTCAAAACAGATGCCAATATTCCAACTAACCCTCTGATAGGTCCCTGTCCTTTCTAAAGCAATTCCCAGGTCCTGACCCACAAAATCATTCCACATTCCTCTATGACTAAAAAACTAAACTGTGCTAACCCATGACAGTCACTTAGTGCTCTGAGGGAAATTTGGGTAAATTGGACTGGAGATGAAAATACCTCCGTTTTCCTCTCCCAGGAAGGTATCAGGTTCCCACATTTCATGTTTATTTCTGCTCTAAGAAGCTCAGTAAAGTGGTATTATCAGACTGTCTCTTCACATTGATTCCTGGCTCAACTATACACAATTCACTCATTAAAAAGACCTCTTGCCATCATTACTAAGTTCCAACTGGAGGTTTGTTGCAACTTGTGCGGGTGGGGTCACAGGGTCCTAAAGAGCAACTCACACCTCTAAGCCCAGGAGCGCAAGATTGTAAGGGCACGACAGTAATGGCATTGACAAAACAGTGAAGAGACTCCAAAGACTTTTTATTCAAGAGTGAAGGGGTCCAGGGACACAGACTAGAGGTTCAGGGAAGAGAACAGCTTTGAATAGAATCAGGGACAAGAACAAGGAGGGGGCCGAGGGCACAGGGTTATAAACAAGACAAATTGGGCAGTTCTGAGGGTTAAGGTCCAATAGGTGTTGGGGAGGATGAAGCCAGAAAGCCCTATAAATATGACTGCTTAGATTCTGAGAATGTGAAACCTATAAGTGAGATAGAATTGAAAGCAAGTTTTGATGTTTGAGATGTCCTAGCTACTGGATGTCTGGGAAAACAGTTATATGGCCAGCTGAAGGTTACCTGCAGATAGACCCAGAGGTCAAATGGGATGTTCTGTCTCACCCCCCAATATATGGTTCATCCCACACCTGCAACCCTCCCCTGAAGTATCAGGTATCTGTAACCCCATTGGCCCAAGTCTTGTTCCAGACCACCTTGAAGCCCCCTTATCAGGGGGCTGAGAGATTGGCTCTTCCTCTTTGCCTGGCATCTTGCCCCCAGGATCTTCCTCTTGGAATTTCCTCTCCCTACATCTCCCTTCCCCCACTCCCTAGGCCTTGCCACGAGTTGCGCCTGGCAACTCTAAGCAAGGCCTCACATCCCTTATAATAAACCTCATCTTCTAAAACCCAACTTCAGAGATCTCTCATCTACATTCATCCATACCGTCCTGGAGTCCAGCAAAGCAATATCTACAAATAGGGATAGGGAAAAATGGTGCAGATGAGTGGCTAGGAACCGGAGGGACTAATAGGATCACAAGGGTGGGGTACTGTGGCAATACAGAGCCACTGGGGTTCAAGGGAAGGAAGAACATTCTAGGAGGGGTGAATATATGAAGGTGATTTTTGAAAAGAAAGAAAAACAAAACAAAAACAAAAACAAAAACAGCCAGAGTCAAACAGCTTCTTCACAGAAGTAGTGGTGAATGCTCCATTTATTGAGGGTACACAGGGTTCTTTTATACATATATCATTCTTGTGCACAAGCTATTCACACGGCATTTTACTACTTGCTATTGGCTAGTGTTATCTGCATAAGCATTCCTTTGCAGTTACCTGCTTACACTTTGTTGAGGGAAAAAGCTGGTTCTCAGGCTCAGTGTCCTGGTTCTCAGGCTCATCGTCCTTGACAGTGCTAAAACAACAGAACTTTCCCAGCATTGTCAGGCCTCTCTGTGTCTGTCTCCAAAAATCCTGCTACAATTCCCCCTTTTTCTTTTGCACAAGCTAAGCATTAGATATTATCTTACGCAACATATTCTTAATACATGACATTACACAACTTAGTACTAATAATCTTACCACTATAAGTAATAATATAACAAACACTTGCTTAATAACAAACTTCAGCTATCTTGTTATCCTAAGGCTACTTAACTAATCTCTAAATACATTATCACTTCCTTTTACATAATGTAATTTGTTCTTCATTAATTGCAATTTTTGTGAATTGATCCAGAATGGTTGGACAGGTTAATTCAACACATTCCTTCAAACTCTTCACACCTCTGGTTATGTACTAAAAGCAAAAATCAATCACATCACGGTTTTGCAAAGCAGCATGATTAACACTGCTAACATCTGCTGATAGCTCATCTAAAATTTGACTAGTCACATTCAATTCTGATTTGGTCCAGCACGCCATCTGCTTCAATGTGGTCATTGCTCTGGTGGCTGTTGCTCCTGGTATAAACATGGATGTTAACACTGTCTTAGCTTGGGACTAGAATTTAGGATCTTTTATGTCTGTACAGTCCAATTCATGTATGGCATGTTTTCTCCGAGTGACTTTTGTCGAAGTCATCAATGCAGTTATGTTAGGGTGAAACAGGGTAAGCTTCCCTAAATAGCATCGGCCCCCATGTGGGCTGGCTGGGACTCCATTCCAAGTGCGGTCCCCACATATTAAAAATGTTCCTGGTGGAAGGCATCGTGCTGGTTTGCAAGTCAAATTACATTTGGAATAAAGTTGTTGGTGTACACTGCCACTAGATAGTCAAGCTGAATTTATTGCAGACCATTTCTGTCTATGTATATTTAAACTCTGCTCTGTGGGGGGCTCAAAGGACACCCAACCTCCCTCACTTCTATTCATAGAGCTGGCATTCATACATTCAAGGAGGTCTAATTCTTCAGGTGGTGAAGTAAGCGTATCATCAAGTTGCTCTATAATTTTTACACTGCCAGTCTTCATCAGCCTGGGTGGCTGTGAAACCTGACATCCACACCATGTTGTTTGCCACAGTAAAATTCAGCATTGTCTCATTTTTCACATAACCTTTAAAATTGTGAGGGCTTCAAAGGGGTGTTCCTGTTAAACAAGTTCTGAATGGGTCTTGGGGATTGGCCAGGCTAAGGCAATTAGAATCCTGTCCAGTCATTTTGGCAAATGTCACCCATACATTAGTTCTCTTTGAAAATTGATGAGCTAGTTGAGAAGATCTTGCAACACTTGTTGACACCATGAAGAGAAGGCACACAACACGCAAGAATGTCTTACCATGTGGACCTGCCATATCTCTCTCTTAATGGCCTACACTGTCTGCGCAAATCTCCAATCTGCTACTCCAACAAAATCGTCAGGAACAGGGTTAGGTATTCTCAACACTACCTGTGCTGCTTGATAAAAGGCACCAAGGGTACCACTATAGCAATGGTCACACAAACCACCCTCATGCCAAAGCTTTGGTGTCTCTCTCTCAAATTGTGCACCACAAACTCCGCAGCTCACTTCTATTACTTCCTGACACTGAGGACACTCTTTTTCTTGCCACTCATGCAAGTCCTGGGAAAGTTCCAACAATCCCAAGGGGCCTTGGCAATCAAAAGTACACGCTACAACCCAGTCTGGGTCAAGAGGGCGTTGTTCACCAGTGGCCTCAGCCACCACCTGTCTCAGCAAGGACTTGATGATCCGTGCTCTTCTTCCTTCTTTTCCTTCCTTGCTGGCCGAGTCCATTTACTCGGTATCCATTGTGGTCCAGATGCAAAGCTCAAAGGCTTGGGTGCAGCTGTTGTCGAATTCGCCTCAGAGGTGTCCTGATGGCTGACCAGCAGGTTTCAAAGTGACAGATTCCAGGGCCTTTGGAGATCTGTCAGTCTGGGACGAATTTGAGATCAGCTGCTCTGGCCAGAAGTGTTCCTCTTATCTTCTCCAGAGCTGACCATCTGGCTTTTTATCTTCAGAGGGCTTGCGGTGTTCACTGCGTGCAGAAGGCTTACTGTGACCCTGTTCAGCATGAAACCGCTTTGTCAGCAATGCATGAGTAAAAATCACCCCAGCTTGGCTCTTACTTGGCAGCTGCTGCAGCCACACAACTTAGTAAGAAATCTCTGGGTTTTTACCAACTCAAGTCTTTAGTAAATAAATTCCAAGTGGACGCTAAACAAGTATTTCACTGAGATGATGAAATGTTAAAATTAAAAGCAAGTCAGATTGCAGCTGTAATTATACTACATTAGAAACTCCAGTTGGTGGGGATCCATTCACCATACAGAGAGAAATTAGTAATCAAGGTAATTACAAAGACAGAGCATTTGTTTCCTGCATGTTTTTCCAGGCTTGGAGTTGACTACATGGAAAGTTGACTAGGGTGAACTCGGAATTCACTCTCTCAGGCAGGAGACTAGTTAAGAAGTGTTACTGATAACAAAGAAGAAAAGTTATACAACATTGATTATTATAAATTACTTTGTTCTCATCTGCTTTTAGCATCTGTCTCTTACAAGTTTTCATCCATTCCTGTAGAAACCTATCTCTTTTTCCATTCCCCTGTGGCAGCTCCCATCCCTAGTGATGGTTCGAGGGCATGGGGCAGCCCTTGATGCAGAACACGTGGATGTGCAGGTGGGCAGCAATTCTGGCTGCACACACTGACACAGTATCGGAGCAGGTTAAACAGGGACTGGATCAGGGCAATCCAGAGGACAATATACTTATCAATAAAGATGTTAAAACATTTGGTCAAGGAACAGCAATGCTGGGCTTATGAATGCTGTGTCATATAAATACATTTCACACTTGGTCATGTGGGCAACCACCAGTTGATTTGTGATCTTGGCAGTCACAAAGCTAAAAGTCAGGATGTAGAGGCAGAGATGCCTCTCAAAGAGCTGCACAGCAGATTTCTTGTAGATCATTGCAGCCAAGGCAATCATGGAGCCAATATGAAGAAAAGGTGAGAGGATACTTGTTCCTGCTAAAGTGGATCCATTTTTGCCGACTGCACCTGAATATTCAGTCTTGGAATCAGAGATTGCTAAAAAGATGGTCCTCCAATCACTGCCAGTAAATTCATGATTATTATGAAGATTTGTATTTCAGTTATATCAATCATGCCGAAGCGCAATGTTCTTGAGATGTATGTCTGTCAGTGTGCACAGTAAAACATGAATGTCACAGCAAAAGAACAGAAGAACATCCAATCAGGGTTGGTGTCCAGCTGCACAAAAATACAAGTTCCCAAAACCAAAAAGACTGTGGACAATGAATCACAGCTATGATCAAAAAGCTCCCTTAACGGAGTGCTGCTATTTGTCCTTCTTGCTTGTTTTCCATCTGTAGCACTCAGGGACTGGAATGCCACAGGCACAAGCAATGAATGTCCAGGAAGGTGCCTGCCTTTGAAGCTGTTGAGCAGTAACATACTAATAACAAAGTTGTAAATATATTATTAACAGTTTGATGATGGTGATCAGATTGGGGGCAATCCAGGCTGGAGAATGGATATCTGCAGTATGAATCTAATCTAACATTGTTCGAGCACTTTTCAGATTTCAAGCTGTGCTCTTTTACTGTGGGTTTTTTTTGCCTGTTGCAAGATTTTCTATTCATGCTGCTCACACACAGGATTGCCATCTCTGAACATGACAGGACACGCTACAGGACATGCCATGTGTCCTGCGGGTTCCCACTGTCCTTCTAGTATAGCATCACCTACAATTTTGGACCATTCTCGCAATTGTTGCATTGGAGTTAACTGGTGAGACGTTAATTTTGAGGAACTAAGGATTTTAGGAAAGTTAAGATAATAAGTTGCTGAATTAGCTGAAGTAGATAGGTAATCTTTGTTTGCGGTTAACAGAAGCCGGATCTTAGATAAGCTACCCCGGATCTTGTAACTCATTGCTTGTCAGGTTTATGTAGCTGTGCTTGTAATGAAAAACAAAATGTGGTAAATAGGACATAAGATAGCTGCAGATTTCCTACTTAAAGGACCCATTGAACACAGGAAACTAAGTTCTACCAAGGATCCATTTGTCATGAATGCATTGAAAAGGTAGAAAGGTCAGGACGAGGAAGACTCATCTTACTTTCTCATTTTGGGTGACCCCTCCCCAGAAGAGACCCCCGACTCATTTTAGGAAACAAAGCACGCATGCTTAATAGCCTTTTTGCCAATTAGCATACGAATCGAAGAGAAGAATGGGAGGTGACAGGGGTATGAATATGTATTTGTGTTTTGGGTATTCAACACTTTTGTAAATAAAAGGCTTTGTAATTACGTGTGAATTTCGCAGTGCGAATTAGGGAAATATCCCGCATGCTGCCCGGCCGTAATAAACATATGTTTTCTAACTTTAAACTGTTAGAGAGTTTTTGTCTGTCACAGTTTGGTATCGATATTAGATCAATACCCATATTTCTTTAATAAGTCACTGGGAGCTGAAAGATGTTGGCTCCTCCTGATTTTTAGCATTTATTGTAGATAGTTCTTGGGCTTTTTCCAGCAGCAGCTTGGTTGCTGCTTGCCCTCGGTCATCCAGGCGTTGCATCACTCCCTGAATTTGATCAGTTGTTTTAAACCAATCGTGGGTTCTGCCGTGGGTTCTGCTCCATCACTGGGGTCCTCCTCTAATTCGTCCAGCAGCGGAACATTGTCGGGGGAAGGTGGTCGACAGCAGGGGTCACGGGTTCCCCTCTGTTGATCGACCGGTGTCTCTTCGGGCACAGCCGGGAAAGGGGAGGGGGGGGGGGGGGGCGCACCCGGCGTATGCGTTGTGGGAGCGGCGGCGGCCTCGGCCCATGGTAGCGGCGGCAGCTGGGGGGCGGTGCGGACTCCCGGGGGCCGCTTTCTCCTCATCCTGCCTGTTGCTGCGGGGTGGAGGGAGCGGTGGACACGATGGAGCCGGTGCCGCGGAGGGACGGGGGCGGTCTGCGAGCCAGGAGCAGAGTTGGGCATCGGCCAGCGACGGTGCTGGGGCGCCAGAGGCGGCCAGAGGGCATGGCGTGGGCTCCGCAGCGCTTCCCCGACTTCGCAGTGCCGCGGAGTTCTTAAATGTCCATTTCCCCGCGCCCAGTTAATCAGCTTTTGCAGTACTTTTTCTGCTACTGTTTTTCCTCTCTCAGAGAGTATAATAATAAATAACTTCAATGCGGCAGCAAATTCGCATTCCATGCTTGCCTCGTGAATGGGGCAGGGAAGTGAGTACTCGAAGCCTTCCACCTATTTTTCAAGAAACTGCCCCGTTCCCCTTACCAGCTCAGCCTCGCACTCTTTGCAAGGACGGCTAGCCTCTGCCTCAATGCTGATGCATCTCTCGGTAGATCAGCGTCTGACCGCTATTTTCCAGAGGGTCTCACCTCAATGCAGCTGCATCTGTTGGCGAGTTCAGCATCCAAACGCTCAGCGTCCCATCGCTAATTTTCTCCTCCAGGTCGTCACCCCAAGGTCCGAAGTTCGAGTGCCAATTGAAGGTGATTTTTGAAAAGAAAGAAAAACAAAACAAAAACAAAAACAAAAACACAGGGAACAGCCAGAGTCAAACACCTTCACAGAAGTAGTGGTGAATGCTCCATTTATTGAGGGTACACAGGGTTCTTTTATACATATATCATTCTTGTGCACAAGCTGTTCACACAGCATTTTACTACTTGCTATTGGCTAGTATTATCTGCATAAGCATTCCTTTGCAGTTACCTGTTTACACTTTGTTGAGGGAAAAAGCTGGTTCTCAGGCTCAGTGTCCTGGTTCTCAGGCTCATTGTCTTTGACAGTGCTAAAACAACAGAACTTTCCCAGCACTGTCAGGCCTCTCTGTGTCTGTCTCCAAAAATCCTGCTACACATATATGGTGAATGGAGGCTGAACAGGTTGACACAAACTTAACAAACCAATAGAACAATGAAACATAAGAGATATTATCATGTGGCTGCAAAGGTCCATGGGAGGAAGGTTTTCCTCACCCTAATCTATAGGGGTGTTTCTGCCCGGTTGCATTGGTCCCTCCAGGGTTGAGGCATAATTATTCTGGTGGCAGGCCCCTGGGCCTCCACAGAGGTTCAGGTGAGTCTCTATGACCTTACTGTGGTCTTTCCCCAACTAAGACACCATAACTAAAAGCAAAGGATGTACATGACTGTTGGAGTCCAGGGCATTCCTTTGGCTGTTACCCTGTTTTTTCTGAGTTTTTTATTTAGCCTTTTGAATTTCATAATGGAGTCAGATCATTTAGTTACTGTACAATATTAGAGCAGTTTTTCTACCTTTCCCATAGATGTAACATAAACAAATACTTTTTTTTCATTCTTGTCCTTTGTTTGCATATTTCTAACCTGAAAAACAACTGTAACTGACCGTTGGTCTGGCCATTGAGGCTGAGGGGTGGAAACCCCAAAAAGCCAATCTCCTGTTAGACCCACAAAATGTATAAAAGGTAAAGAATAAACAAAGAGGTTCTTCTTTCTTTTGCTCCTCGCTCCGCTCTCAGAGCAGAGGACCGGAATCGGAGAAACCTCTGCCTGGCAAAGATACTTGTCTGCTCATGATTGCTTTGTGTGTCTCGGTGACAACTGGTGACGCCTAGTGGATGGACAGATTGGTGAGGTTTTTCCTTCCCCTCTTTGCCTGTTTTGTGTTTATCATGGACGATTCTTTAGTTTGGGAACTTTGGGGAGATATCTTGGAGCGGAAGGATGCTCAGATATCCCAAGAGGGGCTTCAGAGTCTATTTGCATGGGGGAGGAGACATGGGTTCTTTCCCACTCCAGGGTCTGTGCTAAATCGACGAGAGTGGCACCTCCTGAGGGACTGTATATTAGACTGCCTTGATATAGAACATGAGGAAGTAATTGCAGAATTAATTTTGCAGTGGAAATTATTTCAGAGAGCTGTATTTAAGTCGACTCCTCCCAGCTCGCAGGCTGAGAGCCTCTGTCCAAAGCAGGATGGAGAGCTGGAGTGTTGGAGTCCAGGGCATCCCTTTGGCTGCCCTGGAGAGTCAGGGACCTGGGCAGGGGGGTCTGGGACCCCAGCCCAGAGCTCAGAGAGACACTGGCTTTGATCTCAGTCCATGGGAAAAACTTCCTAAACTGAGAGAGGGTTTGCAAACCACAGGAGTGTGAAAAATAGTAGTTTAGCTTGTCACAGAATGAAAAAATGGTAATTTTAGGTTCATAGCATTGGAGTGAATGGGGACAAAATGGACAATCTGGGGCGTTGTCTCCTTCTTCTTCCTTCTCCTTCCCTCACTCCATTTCTGCAGTGACGTTGGCACAAAGTAGTTAGTAAGGATTGGGTCAGTGTACAGGTGACCTTTTTAGTAATAGTGATAGACATTGGTAAGAAATAGTAAATAACGAACACGTAGTAATTAGTATAAAAGATTAAGCACAGCCCAGCTCAGGGGGAGACGTGAGAAGTCCATGCACCTGCAAACATCGTGTTGGACTGTGAAAAATTTGTAAGATAAGAAACAATAAACAAAAAAAATGCAACCTTGAAAAATCTAAACCTGAAGACGCCGTCTCTTCCTTCGGCTTGGCGCAGAGCTGTGCAGGGGGGAAAAAGACCCTGAAACCACCTGAATGTTGGGAAAACAGCCCCCGACACTGGAGGGAGTCGAAATCGTTATGTCAGAACCGAAAACTGACCTTGAGCTCCTTTGTGGTTCTTCCCCTTCATCCCTCGTTCCTGCGCGGGGGGGTTTCCCCCCCTCGGGTTCTGGCGCTGGTCTCGGGCAGAGTAGGGGCAGAGCCCCGCCCAGCCTGGGGGCGGTCGTGCCACCCCCGCTCCACAGAGCAGTCGGAACGGGGCGGAGCCGCCTCCTCTCCATGCCTTTCCGGCTTTGGTGGGGGGGGCATCCCGGGAAAGCGGGCTCCGATTCTGTTTGGCGAAAACGCGATCACTGTACATTGTTTATTCTGCCGTACGACCGTCATGTATCCGAGGGGGTTGGGTGACGTGGAGTTCCCTGCCCTGCCACCCAGCCTGGGCCCGGAGAGGGCTATACTGGCTGCCTCTGCCCCCGCGCCGCCGCGGGACGCTGCCAAAGGCAGGACCCCGGTCAGCCCCTCGGCAGGTGCCGCCTCCCTGCACAGGCTGACAGCTTCGCCCCGCTCCGGGGTGGGGGGGGCCGCGGGCTCCCGGGCCCCCGAGGGACCTCTTATCGGGGGGGTTCTGGACACTCCGCCTCCCGAGCTGGTCCCATGGGCTGCTGGCGATGCTCATGGGGTGGGAAGAGGGTCTGATGCGGCTGGTTCTAATGGCCTGCCAGCAGGGACCGATGCGGCCCCGCCAAGGAAGGAGGCGCAGTCTCCGCCTCTGCCTAGACGCAATACGAATTCCCCAGCAGTTGTGCCTGCTGCAGAGGCATCTGACCGGTCTCCGGCGGCCGGCGCGGGCTCCAGCTCCGCTGCGGATGCGGCGGGCCCGACACCAGCGGCTAGTCCGACCCCGCCCCCGCTTCCCCCTGCGAGTGTTACGGCGGCGGGTATGGGCTGCGAGGTGTTTAAGTTCAGCGTGGGCGAGGACATGGCAGGAATGCGGCCGGTCTTTGATAAGAGCAAAAGTTCCCGCCCTGTTGGCTCTTCGACAACAGCTTGGACGTTCCCCCCTTGTCAGGTGACCGTAGGGCCGAGAGACTGCGGCCAGTTCTGGGACGAAGTAAAGGCTAAGGTTGAAGGATTGAGTGCTGGTGCGGGACCTGCAGTGCCCGCATCTGACCCTGTGGGGTCCACAGGGCAGGATAAGGCAAGTGCTGCTGCTTCATCTGAGAGTCTTCAGGCATTTCCTGTCCTTCAGGGTATCATAGTGCTCCTGGGACTGATGGATGCGGATTTTTCGGGACAGATTCACGCAATGGTCTCCACACCCACCCCCCCTCTGACTATTCCAAAAGGCACACAAATTGCTCAACTTGTTCCTTTTAAGTCTTCTGTTCGCAGAACCGAGGACAGATCGCGAGGAGACAGTGGCTTCGGCTTTACAGGGCCACCCCAGGTGCGCTGGACTGCTGTCCTGACCAAAGAACGTCCTGAGACGCTGTGTACCGTGTCCATGGTTGGTGCCACGCCATTGGAGGTTGAGCTTCGTGGCCTCCTAGATACAGGGGCAGACGTGAGCATTCTCTCCCTGGCTGCTTGGCCCCCGCAGTGGCCTTTGACCCTGGCAAAGACACCGATTGCAGGCTTCGGTGGAACAAAGCAATGCTACGTGAGCCAGAATCCCGTAGCCATCACAAACCTGGAGGGACAGACAGCCATAATTTGGCCTCATGTTACTGAGATTCCCCAGAACCTCTGGGGGAGGGATGTTTTGGCTGTGTGGGGGGTGCGATTGGGAACGGAGTTTTGATTGGGGCCACTGTGATGAAGGGCGCAGTGTCCCTCGCCTCCTTTACGGTCGCTGGTGGACAGACCCATCTGGGAGAACCAGTGGCCCCTCCCTCATGACAAGCTTGTCGCCCTTCGTGAACTCGTACAGGAGCAGTTGGATCAGGGGCATTTGGAACCATCTACCAGTCCCTGGAACACTCCTGTCTTTTGTATCAAAAAGAAGTCTGGGAAATGGAGGTTGCTACAAGACCTCCGAAAGATCAATGCTGTGATGGAAGGCATGCAACATTGCAGCCTGGTATGCCATCACCTACCATGCTTCCTGCGGACTGGCCAGTCCTCATTGTGGATCAGAAGGATTGTTTTTTTACGATCCCTCTGCATCCCGATGACAGACCAAAATTTGCCTTCACGGTACCAACAATAAACAATGCAGTGAGACATGACTTTAAAGAGTTAAGATTTTAGCTAAGGGTTAGAAGCAATTTATATTGATCAAGATGTAAGTTAGATTAGTAAATGGTAGGTTAATGATTATTAGATGCCCAAGCTAGAGCTAACTGTTATATTATGAGCTTGTTTATAGAAAAAAGTGAAGTAAGTGAACCGTCATAAGAACAGATTGAAACCAGTAAGAACAATGGCCAGCACCTGGACTTGGTATCCATCAATCACGAAGCAGGGGACCTTGGACAGTGCCAGAGGGTCACAGAGACCTGATGAAGACTCTCCTGACTTCATCCTTTGAGACCACTGACCCAATTCGAGACCACCGACCCAATTCAAGAGAAGAACTGCGCACGCGTGAAGGAGTAATAGCCTCATTTTAATACAGAGCGGGGATGGGAGGTGCTGGGGTTATGCATATGTATTGTATGTAAGATCTTGGAAAATAAATAGAGAGCAAAGAGCCTTGTTCGGGGCGGCCACGCCTTTCGGAGATGACTCCCGTGCCGCCCGCCGGTGAATAAACATACCACTTTCTAACTTTAACTAGTTAGAGGGTCTTTGTCCGTGACTATATCGGTTTTTAATGACTCAGTTTGGCGAGCCAGGCAGGAGAAGGTTCTGCTCGGCTGTGAGACCAGCTCGGGTGGAGGACCCCCTCAGGGCGTCCCCGGGATATTCCTGGAAGAGTGGGCTCCGCTGCCCGACCTGTTCATCCAGCAGCAGACAAGAACTCCTGACTACTAAAACTCCGGACAAAAGGTATGTTTATACTTGAAAAACAGGTACCTTTTTGGTATAGGCGGTTGGTAAGACACTGAGAGACGTCTCGTGCACAATGCATGCCTTGGTTGCTCTGCAGAGCCTGGTTTGGTTTGGTTTGGTTTGGTAACCCGTGTCCCGTGGTGGGGAGCGGCAACCGGTTTTTGTTGTGCCTTGATAATCTGTGTCCCGTGGTGGGGGCAACAGTGGCAATAGGATAACCGGTTTTGTTGTCAGTTTTTGGTTTAAAGGTACCTTGGTCATCCATAATTCGAGCGGCTAGCCTGAGTTTTAAGATGCAAAGGGTCCCGTCGTGGGTCGCAGAAAATCCTGATTGCGGCTCCGTGCGCACTGGGTGTGTGTGTGTGTGTGTGTGTGTGTAGTGTGCACAGATTTGTGTTTTGTGGGTTTGTGTGTCTAGGCTGTGGAAGAATTATTGGTGCACTGTGTATGTTGTGTTTTGTAAGTTCGTGTTGTAAGTGATTTGACCTGTAAGGCGTACGCATGGTCAGGAAAGGCTGTTGGTAAGTCGTGGGAGATGTCCCACGCACAAATTGTGCTTCTGTAGTGTGCTTGCAAGCTTGATTGGTATCTGGTCAGTTGTACTTGGTTGCCAGCAGAGAAAGCTGTTAAGCTGTTGTACCGGGCTGTGGAGGGCTCGGATTGTTGTTGCTGGCAGGAGGGGATTTTACCATTTGCTGTGCCATAGAGGGCTCAGTTTGCTAGAATCCAGGACTAGCAATTGTAAGGGCAAATCCTGATTTGTGGTTGTTACACTGTGTGAATGTGTCCTGACTGTGAGAAAGATTGTGAGAGAGTTTGTTGAGATGTGCTACCAGCACGAAGTGATTGAGGAGTTTGGACCCGCGGTTCCGTTTTCGGGCGACTGAAACGGCCGGGGAAAAAACGAAGCGAGTGAGGTGTATGAAATCCCTTAAAGCCCCCTCCCTGCTGTGACTGTGGTGTGTGTGTTTTGGTTACCGGGAGGGTGTTCACTGTAACTGTATTTTTGAGGCAACATCCATCTTGTGTTAAAAGTTTTAAGTGCAGCATATGCTGAGTGAAAGAGTTGACTAGCCTCTGAGAGCTGAGGCGTGAATGCTTTTGAAGTAGATTGAGGGCAGACAAAGAACAGAACCAGTTTGCCACAAAGTAATAGAAACCCTTGACAAGAGCTTAGTTGTGATTTTAGGTATGGAAACTGTGTTTGTAGATTGTTGAAATTAAAAAAAAAAAGGGTAACTTCGGTCTGAGAACTCGATCTGGTCAGATGAATAAAAGGAATTCCTTTACCTAAGTGGTTTAGGCTTGACTCGTAGGAGTTTGTGAATTAAGCAAACTAGTGAACGGACAGAGAAAATAAGAGAATGTATCTAGAAGGTTTGTATCAGATGTCTGTTGGGAGACTAGTGGCTCTGGAGTAGGAGCAATGGGCTGTTGAGAATTTAGAAAGTCAAAAAGAAGTGAATGGAATAGCTTGTATTTTTGGGAATTTTCCTGCAGCTTTTGGTGCATCTAGAAGTTGTCACTGTGCCTGGGTGCTTTTGCAGTGTAAAATTTGTGCAGGATGTTACTATTGTTCTTGTGCTAACCAGTACAGAGAATGTGCCCAGTGTAAACAGCAGCTCCTTGATCAAGCTGATTTAGAGCAACAATTTCTGTTTCAACTCCAGCTCCACCTTTAACTATCCCCTACTCCGTCTACTTCACTTACTCCTAAATCTCTCCTACTGCCCGGCAGTGACAGTGAGGAAGAGGAGCCCTCTCCAAAGGTTCCTACAGCATAACTGACTCAGAAACAAACCAAAGAAGAGGACATCACAACGGGAAGGCAGTGTTTGCTGATGTTAAGAAAAACTGAAATGGACCGGAGGATCTTACCCTAGGAGACCCTCTAGTTATAATGAAACTAGGGAACAGAGAAAAATAAATGAAGTTTTTGATAAACCCAGGGGCAACATATTCAGTGTTAAATAAAGCTATAATACCAATAACAGAAGATTATGTTATGGTAAAAGGGGTCACTGGCCAATCTGAAAAATCCTATTTTTGTAGACCACTGAAATATAAACTTGGGAAACAATTGGGAATTCACAGGTTTTTATATATGCCCAAGGCTCCATCAGCACTTTTAGGCAGGGATCTATTGGAACAATTAGAGGTTAAAAAAAAATTAAAAATTGAGAGATTACTTTGGAGGTTGAGGATCAACAATATGTGGAATTGTTAAGTTTGATGTAGATAACTAATGAGGCTAAAGTTAAAAGTGAGGGTGAGATTTACAGGAAAATAATAGATCAGGTATTTTCTGGGGTCTGAGCTTCTAACATACCAGGAGAGCAAAGAATGCACCCCCAGTGCAAGATAAGTTAAAAAAAAAAAAAAAAAAAGGAAAACAACTAGTTAGAGTTAAGCAATACCCCCTGAAGAAAAGTTAAGGGATTAGCCTAGTGATTGAAATTTTTTTCTGTTAAAAAGCCTGATGGATCATAGCTGTTTATAGGATAACAGGATTTATACCCAGTGGTTCCCAACGCTTACACTTTGTTAACTTGAAGGTACTTGAACTAACACGGTTTATTGTTTTAGATTTAAAGGATGCTTTCTTTTGCCTTCCTCTCCATGAAGCCAGACAGAAAATTTTTGCATTTGAATAAAAAAAAAAAAAAAGTCAGCTCACATGGACAGTGCTTCTGCAGGAGTTCAAAAAATTGCCCGCCTTGTTTGGAGAACAACTAGCAAAAGATCTGGAATCCTGGGAAGCTCCATCAGGAAGACAACTGTTACAGTATGCGGATAACCTCCTGATAGCCACCAAAACTCAAGAGGCATGTCTGGAGTGGATGGTAAGCCTCCTAAACTTTTTGGGCCTATAGGGGTATCGCATATCCCAGAAGAAAGCCCAGATGGTGAAGTAAATAGTTATTTACTTGGGCTACGAAGTTAGTACTGGACCAAGAACCTTAGGACAGGATCACAAGGAAGCAATATGCCAGACCCCAAAACTCCAGACAGTAAAAGAACTGAGAACTTTTCTAGGCATGACAGGGTGGTACAGACTGTGGATTTCTAACTATGGGTTGTTTGTTAAATCTCTGTGTGTCTTGATCACGGAAGGGAGCAGGGATCTCCAAAAGAAGCAACACGAGCCTTCGTCCAGCTAAAGAAGGCCCCCATGTCAGCTCTAGCCCTGGGACTTCCAAACGTGAGTAAACCACTCTTTTTGTTTTCACTTGAGAAGCAGGAGATCGCTTTGGGAATACCAGCACAAAACCTGGGCCCGTGTCGCAGGGCAGTTGCCTAAGCAGCTGCATGCAGCAGCTAAGGGATGGCCAGGGTGCCTCAGAGCCATTGCAGCAGTGGCAGTGAACGTCCAAGAGGCACGGAAGTTCACCCTAGGCCAGAAGATGACCATGCTAGTATCCCACACAGTGTCTGCAGTCCTAAAAGTGAAAGGGGGACATTGGCTCTCCCAACAGAGACTCCTGAAGTACCAAGCCATAGTGGTAGAACAAGATGATGTTGAGATTATGGTAACTAACATTGTGAATCCAGCTTCCTTCCTCAGCGGGGGTATGGGAGAACCAGCGATCCATGAGTGCCTGGAGGCCATCGAAGCCTCCTACTCCAGTTGCCCGGATCTGAAGGACACCCTGCTAGAGAATACTGAGACCTGGTCCACCGATGGAAGCAGCTATGTCATCAGTGGAAGGCATGCTGGTTACAAGAAGATGAGAGGTAATAGAATCTGGACCATTACCAACCAACACCTCAGCACAGAAGGCTGAAATTACCTTAACTCGGGCTTTAGAGCTGGCAACAGGAAAGGAAGTTAATATCTACACAGACTTAAGGTATGCATTTCGGTAGTTCATACACTTGGAGCCGTCTGGAAAGAAAGAGGACTGTTGAATTGACAAGAAAAAAAAGGTATTAAACATGCACAAGTGATAATAAAACTTAGAGGCAGTCCAGCTACCTGAAAAGGCAGCCATCATGCATATCAAAGCACACCAAAAAGTGAGCTCTGAATTGGATGAAGAAAACAAGCTGGCGGGCAGAAAGGCAAAAGAAGCAGCTAAAGGTGAGATAGGCAGTCTTAATTCTAGATGGGCAAATTTCCATTGAAGGTAAGCCAAAGCACAGTAAAAAGGACAAGAGGGGTGGGCTATTACAGATAAAAGGAAAGGAAGACTTATGTTCCCCCTCTTACATGCTATAGTCATTAGTGAAAGAGGAACATGAAAAAAAAACACATTGGGGAATAAATTAATTATTTGAAAGATAGAATCATAGCTAGAAATTTATAAAATATAGTAATTTAGGTGACTTGACAATGTAGCCTTTGCCTCCAAACTAATCCCAAAAATATTTTTAAACCAGAGCTTGGGCAAATTGGGAAAAGATATGTACCTGGGCAGAAATAGCAAATTGATTTTTCAGAACTACCCAGGAAAGGAGGGCATGGATACCTATTGGTATTAACAGATACCTTTTCAGGGTGGCCAGAAGCTTTCCCTACCAGAACTGCCAAAGTGTAAGAGGTAACCAAAGCAGTGTTATAAGAAATAATACCATGCTTTGGAGTCCCAGCCACAATGTTTTTAGATAGGAGGCCATATTTTATTTCAAAATTGTGTAGCAAATTAAGCAGTAAATTATAAAACTGGGGCTCAAATCAGAGAACTAGATGGACCAGTACATGATGTACAGCCTGGGGACTACGTATACATTAAGTCTTTTGCAGAAAAAAACTTTGGAACCACGGTGAGAGAGACCATTCCAAGTGCTCCTCATCATCTTTAATACAATCAAGGTCAAGGAACAAAGCACCTGGATCCATCACTCACAAGTGAAGAAAGCTCCTGAGAAACTCTGGAAAGTTATATTGGGTGACAATGAACTAAAATTAAAACTTTCTTGGGAAAATAAATGATAAGTATAGTATAACAACTGTTTGAAAAATAGGAAAGCTTGTAATTGTAATGGGTAATCAAATAGGTATAGCCTGGAAAGCTGTGGCATTTATGACCATTGCTATAGCCACAGCTAATGCAGCACCACTGCATTATAATGTGACTGGTAAATATAAGTGCCAAGGGAAAGCTTATGATTTTTTTCTCCTGTAAGTCTCTGATTCAGATGCTAAAAATTACAAATGCAACTGTGTAAGAAAACTTAATTTAACTTGTGCATTTGTAACTTTGTCAAAATTGAAGAATGTGATTTTTCCTATTAGGCACATGTTGTATCCCACCAACATATAAAGGCAAACTTGACTACTGTTCAAGAAATATTGCCTGTGCCTATAGACATGAACTTAAATTTAATTGCACAATTATTGAAACACCATGGATTAAAGAAAAGAAGAAAAAATTAGAAAGAAAGAGAACTTTGATTGCAATGCATCATGACACAGAGACTATATGGAGAGTATTTAAAAGTTAGTAGAAGGCCCATCCCATCACTGGTGGGATGTGCTTTCTGGGTAGTCAACAGCTGCAACTGGTTTGGTCAATACCTTGGTTTATTTGATTATTGTTTTGTTTAATTTAGTTGGTATAAGTTTGATTTTGTTTGTTACAAAATTTCTTTGGAATTAGAGAATGCTGAAGCAACTAGAAGTTTTAACTTTAATATTAAGAGCATATAGTATAGTTTTAAAGGACCCCCTACCACAGTTTTGCTAGATGAAGAAGAATTTACATATTAGTAAAAGAATTTACTAACTTTGAAGAAGGAGTGGGGAAATGAGACATGACTTTAAAGAGTTAAGATTTTAGCTAAGGGTTAGAAGCAATTTATATTGATCAAGATGTAAGTTAGATTAGTAAATGGTAGGTTAATGATTATTAGATGCCCAAGCTAGAGCTAACTGTTCTATTATGAGCTTGTTTATAGAAAAAAGTGAAGTAAGTGAACCGTCTTAAGAACAGATTGAAACCAGTAAGAACAATGGCCAGCACCTGGACTTGGTATCCATCAATCACGAAGCAGGGGACCTTGGACAGTGCCAGAGGGTCACAGAGACCTGATGAAGACTCTCCTGACTTCATCCTTTGAGACCACTGACCCAATTCGAGACCACCGATCCAATTCAAGAGAAGAACTGCGCACGCGTGAAGGACTGATAGCCTCATTTTAATACAGAGCGGGGATGGGAGGTGCTGGGGTTATGCATATGTATTGTATGTAAGATCTTGGAAAATAAATAGAGAGCAAAGAGCCTTGTTCGAGGCGGCCACGCCTTTCGGAGATGACTCCCGTGCCGCCCGCCGGTGAATAAACATACCACTTTCTAACTTTAACTAGTTAGAGGGTCTTTGTCCGTGACTATATCGGTTTTTAATGACTCAGCAGAGCCCGCACAGCGGTATCAATGGAGAGTTCTTTCTCAACGAATGCGGAATTTGCCAATGTTGTGTCAATGGTATGTAGCCCGTGCCTTGTCTGGAGTTCGCAAGCAGTTTCCTGAAGCTCACGTCTATCATTATATGGACAACATTTTGGTGGCTGCGCCCACCCAGGATGAGCTGCTGAGGATACAGCCTCAGTTGCTGAATGCTTTACATTCACATGGACTGCAGGAAGCTCCAGAAAAGGTACAACAACAACCTCCCTGGAAATATTTGGGGGTCAAAATTCTGGAACGGACAATCCGTCACCAGGAGGTGCAATTTGTGCAATCGGTGAAGACACTGAATGATGCTCAGAAGCTGGTAGGTGTTTTCACTTGGTTACATCCTTACTTGGGACTGACCACAGCACAACTATCTCCCTTGTTTGAATTGTTGAAAAGGGACACCGATTTAAAGTCACCTCTTGAATTAACCCCTGAGGCATGAAAAGTGCTGGAGGAGGTTCAGCAAGCTGTTTCGGCTTGCCAGGTGTACCGCATTGAACCTTCCATTGATGTCACTGTGTTCATTACCACTCCTGATTTACATCCTACAGGTATCATCGGCCAATGGAATGATGATTGGACTAATCATCTGCACATCTTGGAATGGGTCTTCCTGCCTCATCAGCTGCATAAGACGGCAACGGCGCTGTTTGAATTGATTGCGTGCTTGATAATCAAGTGCCGGCAGTGCTGTTTGTAATTGATGGGTGCAGATCCCTCAAAGATCATACTCCCAGTTCAGAGGGAGGAATTTGATTGGAGCTATGCGAACAATGTTTCGCTGCAAAGTGCTCTCGAGGGTTTTTCAGGGCAGATCACTTATCATCTGCCTAGCCACAAGCTATTGCAAGTGGCCAAAAATACTCAATTTTCTCTACGACCCAAAAATAGCCAAGAGCCAGTGCAAGGTCCCACTGTCTTCACTGACGGTTTGGGCAAAACAGGAAAAGCCATTGTTACCTGGCAGGATGGATCTGAGTGGCAGGTTTTGGAAGGCCATGAGGATGGGTCAGCCCAACTGGTTGAACTAAAGGCTGCTGTCATGGCATTTGAGAAATTTTCCCAGGAAGTTTTCAATTTGATCACGGACTCCGCCTATGTTGCCGACATCGCACAGTGATTGGGTTGTTCAGTTTTGAAGGAGGTCAGTAACCCTGCCTTGTTTAATTTACTGAAGGCCCTGTAGTGTGCAATTCAGGCCAGAGTTCATCCATATTATGTTCTGCATGTACGGAGTCACACTAATTTGCCAGGATTTGTAGCGGAAGGTGATGCAAGGGCTGACAAGTTGGCTAACCCAGCATGGGTAGCCCCTCAGCCTGACGTGCTCGCGCAGGCCAAGGCATCGCATGGGTTTTTCCACCAAAATGCGCATACGCTGCAGAAGCAGTTCCAACTGACGGGCACTGAGGCTCATGAAATTGTCGAGTCGTGTGACGACTGTCACGCCCTTGGTGCGCCATTGCCGGCAGGGGTTAACCCCAGAGGCCTTAAAGCCTTGGAGCTTTGGCAGACCGATGTTACCCAGGTCGCTGAGTTCGGCCTGCTCAAGTATGTGCATGTCACGGTGGACACGTTCTCCTCTGCGATGTGGGCTTCTGCTCACACAGGAGAGAAAGCCCAAGATGTCATTGCCCACTGGAGGCAGGCCTTTGCTGTTCTTGGCATACCTTCTGCTGTGAAGACCGACAATGGTCCTGCTTATGCCTCACAGCAGGTATGGCAGTTCCTACAGTCGTGGGGTGTGTCACATAACTTTGGCATCCCTCATTCTCTGACGGGACAGGCGATTGTAGAACGCAATCATGGTACACTCAAGCGTGTTCTTCAGAAGCAGAAACAGGGAATGCAGAGTGAAACCCCACACAGTCGGTTGGCAAAGGCTTTGTACACCATCAATCACCTTACAGTGCCGCAGAACTCAAATAATCCTGTCATTTTGAACCATCATCTCTCGTTGCAGGCTTTGGAGGGTGAGCAACAGCCTCGAGCGAAGGTACGGGTCCGAAATTTAGTCACCAAGCAGTGGGAGGGACCCTATGACCTAATCACTATGGGGCGAGGGTATGCGTGTGTGTCCACGGACACTGGGACACGCTGGCTACCTTCAAAGTGTGTCCGTCCTGACCTGCGACCACAGAGGCAGAATTCAGCTGACAGGCCATGTGGAAGTCGTGATCAACTTGAAAACCACCAAGTGATCACTCTGATGATTCCTCCACAGACAGCGATTGAATTTGTATATATTCCCTTTGTAAATTTGTTCATTTTTCTTTTTCTGTTTTTTCTTTTTTTAAAGTTAAAAGGGTGAGATGTTACCCTGGTTTTTCTGAGTTTTTTATTTAGCCTTTTGAATTTCATAATGGAGTCAGATCTTTTAGTTTCTGTACAATATTAGAGCAGTTTTTCTACCTTTCCCATAGATGTAACATAAATCCTTTTTTTTTCATTCTTGTCCTTTGTTTGCATATTTCTAACCTGAAAACAACTGTAACTGACCGTTGGTCTGGCCATTGAGGCTGAGGGGTGGAAACCCCAAAAAGCCAATCTTCTGCTAGACCCACAAATGTATAAAAGGTAAAGAATAAACAAAGAGGTTCTTCTTCTTTTTGCTCCTCGCTCCGCTCTCGGAGCAGAGGGCTGGAATCAGAGAAACCTCTGCATTGCAAAGATACTTGTCTGCTCATGATTGCTTTGTGTGTCTTGGCGACATTTGGCTGCCATGGAGGGTCAAAAACCTGGACAGGGGGGTCTGGGACCCCAGCCCAGAGCTCAGAGAGACACTTGCTTTGATCTCAGTCCATGGGAATTCCTTCTTTCACTGCGAGAGGGTTTACAGGCCACAAGAGTGTGAAAATTAGTAGTTTAGCTTATCACAGGGTGAAAAACCAGTATATTTAGGTTTCTAGCATTGAAGTGAATGGGGGCAAGATGGAGAATTTGGGGCATCGTCTCCTTCTTCTTCTTTCTTCTTCCCTTGCTCCATTTCGGCAGTGACGTGGGCACAAAGTAGTTTGTGAGGATTGGGTCAGAGTAGAGATGACCTTTTTAGTATTAGTGATAGACATTGGTAAGAAATAGTAAATAAAGAATACGTAGCAATTAGTATAAAAGATAAGGACAGCCCCAGTTCGGGGGGAGACGTCAGAAGTCCAAGCCGCGGCAAACATCTTGTTGGACACTGAGAGAATTGTAAGATAAGAAACAATAAACGAAGTATGCAACCTTGAAAAATCTAAACCTGAAGACTCCGTCTCTTCCTTTGGTTTGGCACAGAGCTATGCAGAGGGCAAAGGACTCTAAAACCACCTAAATGCCAGGGAACAAGCCCAATACATGACAAATGTAGCACTGGGATGCACTGGCTGTGACTGTCACTGCCTTGTTTGGACTCAGCTCAATGTCGTGTCACAGTCCTGACTCTGCAGGCATATGGGAGTGGAAAGCAAAAAAAAGAGGATTGCATCTAATGTCCCAGTTGGTCTGGGCAGAACTTGTGGGTAGAGGCAAAGGCAATGGGTCTCTGCCTATTCTGACCACTCCTCAAGGAACTGAATGCAAACTAAGAGCCATCAAATACAAATGTCTCCCTGAATAGTTTCCAGGAACAAATGCTTTTCCACAGCCACATCCCATTGCTTTCTTCCTCTGCCTGCAGTGGGGCAACTGGGAAGAAACTGTGGGCTGGTGTGGGATGTGGGGTTTCTTTATGAGACCAGACAACCGCCGATGGCAAAAGGAAAGAGCCTGCTCTTTGTCTGGGGGGGGGGGGGGGAATATTGCTTTATTTGCCCAGGTGCTAGTTTTAGCTCCTTTCCCATCCACACTGGAGCCAGAGTCCCCAAGGCCCTGTGTTACCCTGGTTTTTCTGAGTTTTTAAAGCCTTTTAAATTTTCATAAAATGAAGTCCGATCTTTTTAGTTACTGTACAATATTAAAAGCAGTTCTACCTTTTTCCCACAGATGTAACATAAACAAATCCTTTGTTTTTCATTCTCTGTCCTTTGCATATTTCTAACCTGAAAACAACTGTAACTGACAGTTAGTTTAGCCACTTGGCTGAAAGGTGAAAAACCCCAGAAGCCAATCTTCTGCTAGACCCACAAATGTATAAAAAGTAAGAAATAAACAAAGGGCCTCTCTCCGTCTGAACTCAGCCTTGAGCCGGATGGGAGGAACCTCTGCGCTGTAAACTCTCTCTCTGTGTGACTGTTTTGTGTGTCTTGGTGACAGTCCTGCCCGTCCCGGGGCTTTTTCCCCAGGGGGCAGGGCCCAGAGGCAGGGACAAGACACTGCCCAATCAGGGATAAAGTGGGAGTGGAACAGAATTGGGTTACATTCCAGTGTGGGGGATGGGCATGGCCGAGCATGGACAAACCACGTGATAAGGTTTCTAAGGGAAACCAGAGAAGCATTACAAATCAAATGAAACACAATATTAATCAAATTAATACACTGTAACATCTCCCTCTTTCTTATTAAATTGAGAAGGAGGAAGGCTCAGTCCGTGGAAGATGCTCAGAGTTCGGACCTTGAGTATCTTTAAAGTTGCAGAAGAAAAATGACCTTTAGTGCAAACAAACTGTTTAGAAAAACACTCTTAAGGGATAATGATGATTAGAAGGGGAAGGTTCGGCACTTTCTCCTCCTCCAGGCAGCACTGGCCACTTGTGGGGCCTCTGCAGTTGGCTTTGCAGTTTTAGGGATGAAAGGTTTCACCCACTTGGCTGGCACCCACTTGTGACCTGAGGGAGTGGACACGCAGGCATACCCATGACCCCAGGTGATCAGATCATGAGGACCCTCTGTTTCCCTGGTTGCTGGATCCTTTACCACTACCGGAGGCTTTGCTTTCAGCTGCAGTTGGCAGTTCTCTCTGCACAATTGGTGGGTTAAGATTTTCAAACGTGCAATTTAGAAAGTTCAGAGTGAACAAGGCTTTGGGCAACTGGATTTGGGATGTTTCTAATTTTAGAGACTGATGTTGTTGGCTGAGGACCCTTTTGAGATTTTGGTGGGTCCTTTCCAAGATGGCCTGACCTGTTGGGGAGTAGGGGATGCCTGTTTTGTGCTCTACTCCCCATTGCTGCAGGAAGCTTCTGAACTCCTTGGATGTGTACGTGGGTCCATGATCAGTTTTTATTGATTTGGGGATGCCCAGGAAGGAGAAAGCCTGTATTAGGTGTTTCATGGCATCACTAGACTTCTCCCCTGTGTGGGCAGAGGCATAGACAGCTCCAGAAAAGGTGTCTACACATACATGGACATACCTTTGTCTACCAAAGGACATGATGTGGGTCACGTCTGTCTGCCATACCTCAGAGCTGTTCAATCCCCTGGGGTTTGCTCCTGCACTCAGGGCTGGGAGTGCGTGTTGCTGGCACGAGGGACACATTGACACAATTGCCCGAGCCTGTTCCCGAGTTAGATGGAACTGGCTGACTAGGCCTGGTGCATTCTGGTGAAAAAGCTGATGGCTGATTTTGGCTTGTCCAAAGATGTCTGGGAGTGGGGCCATCTCCACAGGTGCAGCAAGAGCATCAGCCCTTCTGTTGCCCTTGGCCATGAATCCTGGTAAATCGGTGTGTGATCTGATGTGCATCACATAAAATTGTTGCTCTCAGTGGGAGATCAGATTTACTAGTTTTGAGAGCAAGTTGAAAAGTGCAGAATTGGAGACCTCACTCAGTACAGCTTGTTCAGCTCTGGATACCACACCTGCTACATAGGCCGAATCTGTGACCAAATTGAATGGTTCAGGAAACTTTTCAAAAGCTCTAACAACTGCAGCCAACTCAGCTACCTGAGGTGATCCTTCCACCTCAACAATATCTTTTTCCCACTGCTGAGTTTGAGGATCTTTCCACATTATTACTGATTTATGAGATGTTCCAGATGCATCTGTAAAAGCGGTTAAAGCCTTTAAAGGCCTCCTGCTCTGAACACTTTTTAATGACAATTTGAATTTAATTTGTTCTCTAAATAATTTGTGAGCAGGCCGATGAATTGAAATTTGACCTGTGTAGCTATCCAGAGCAAACTGCAAAGCTTCATTTTCATTAATCAGGTGCTCCAACATTGCTTTTGTGATTTGGCCCTAGCTTATTTCAATTAGGATGTGAATACACTCAAAATCACATCCTGCCAACTCCCTGATCCAGGTCCTGGCTTTCCGGATCAATTCTGCTACCAGTTCCTGTGGCCTGGTCATTCTTTTGGACCGGTGGTGACTGAGGAAAATCCACTCTATGATTAAAAGGGGATCCCTACAGTCTTTGACCTTTTTTGATTTTTCCATTCTTTTCCACTGAAAAATCATCCCATGTAAGTGTGTCGCCGAGACACAAAGCAATAACGCACAGACGAGAGATTTTCGCAGGGCAGAGGTTCTTCCAGCTTCTCCTCCGAGCCCAGAGAAAGAAGAAGAAGACCTTTTTGTTTATTCTTTACTTTTTTATACGTTTGTGGATCTGGCAGAAGATTGGCTTTTTGGGTTTCCACCCCTCATCCTCAGTGGCCAGACCCACTGTCAGTTACAGTTGTTTTTCAGGTTAGAAACATGCAAACAAAGGATAAAGAATGAGAAACAAAGGGTTTGTTTATGTTACATCTATGGGAAAGGTAGAAAACTGCTCCTAATATTGTACAGTAACGAAAAGATCTGACTCCATTATGAATTTCAAGAAGTCTAATAAGAAAGCTCAGAAAAACCAAGGTAACATAAGTGTGGCAATTTGCCTAAAATGATGAATTTGAATGGCAAGTCTGATTTGCATCTGTTGGCCTGTCTGATGGCCATACAGTCTTGTACCTTTTCTAGGGCTGCTCTTGCCTCTTGGGTGAGGGTCCTCGGAGAACTTAGCTCCTCTCCCCCTTTTAGAAGATTAAAGAGGGGGTCTAGGTCCTCAGTGGTCAGACCTAGCCAAGGTCTTACCTAATTTAAGGACCCACACAACTGCTGGACGTCTGCTAAGGTCTTGATGTTATTTTTGACAACCAATATTTGCGGCACAATGGTCCGCTTACCAATCTCCAAACTCAGGTACTTCCAGGGCAGCATCCTTTGAATCTTTTCCTCCTGAAGCTCGAACCCTGCAGCAACCAAAGAATCGATTGTCAGGTCAAGTGCGTGGGACAGTAAGTCATCATTGGGGGCATACACGAGCACATCATCCATGTAGTGCAGGATGATGGCTTCTCCTACAGCTGCGTGCACTGGGGACAGCAGGGAAGAGAGGTACCACTGACAAATAGATGGCGAGTTTTTCATCCCCTGGGGAAGAAATTTCCAGTGGTATCTTTTCCTTGGGGCTTCTCAGTTGAGGGTAGGGACCGAGAAGGCGAAACGTGGGGCATCGTCAGGGTGCAGAGGGATCTGGAAGAAACAATCTTTGATATCAATAATTGCCAAATTCCAATTTTGGGGGAGCATTGCTGGGGATGTCATCCCTGGTTGGAGAGAACCCATGTCCTCAATGACATTAATTTGATGGAGATCGTGGAGGAGCTGCCACTTGCCTTTGTTTGCCTTTTTCATAACAAAGACTGGGGAATTCCATGGAGATGTGGTTTCCACAAGGTGGCCTTTAGCTAGCTGTTCATCCACTAGCTCCTGAAGTGCCTTCAATTTTTCTTTACTGAATGGCCACTGCTCTGCCCAGAGTGGTGAATCAGTTTTCCAATTGAGTTTCTGGGTAGGGCGCTCTTCAGTGGCTGCAGCCTGAAAAACCGGGGGGGGGGGCATCTGGAATTCCAGTCATGACCCCCCACTGGGCCATCAGGTCTCTCCCCCACAAAGGCTCTGAATAATCTAAAACAAATGGACGCAGTGTAGCCAATTGTCCGTTTGGCTCCTTAACTTGCACAACACTTTTTGATTGTTTTGCCCATTTCATTCCCTCTATACCTTCTATGTGCCCGGCCACATTTTGCAGCTCCCAATGTGAGGGCCATGTCCTTTCTGGTACAATCGTTACATTCACGCCTGTGTCCAAAACCCCTTTGAGGTTTACTACTTCCTCACTGTGACAGACCTCACACCCTATTATGAGTTTGTCCCTCCCAATAACTGGTGTGGGGCAAGCCTCAGGGTGTTTGTTCCTCGTGATGTCTTTCTCAGGGAACTGGTCAGGTGCTGGAATTGCTTGAGCTATTATCTGCCCCTTAGGCAGAAACAAAGATGGGCGAACACAGCGCAGCCAGAGAACTAGTTGTTTAGGGTTCAATGAGATGAGACCCGGAAGGGTTTCGATCTCTCTCGGTGTGTACTCGGTGTCCCCAAGGATGACATACTTACTGCCAACATGTTGCCAGGAACCTAGCACTTGTAGATCCAATGAACCTAAATGCCAGTCTGTGTCACTTAGGTGCAAGGATTCTGTCAGTTGCAACCTAAAAGGCTTTTGGAGACATTCTGTGGTTAGACAGGGTCTGCTCACATCATGATCTGAAAGGGTCATATCTGATGATTTCTGCTGAAAGGTAGAACTGGTTATAGCAGGAATATTTAATTTAACATTTGCATTTTCTAATTTTTTCTCCCCCCTCCTCGGACTTGCCCCTTTTATGTTGGCACGCTGGGCAAGTAGTCGCTGAGATTTTAGTTTTTTGAAAAATTCCCTTTGGACCCTTGAGACCACCCCCACCCCCATTGTCCCAAAAGTCCAGAAATTGCTTCTTTAAAGGGCATTGAGATGCCCAATGTCCAGCCTGATCGCACAGGAGACACGTCGTTCTTCTCTTGGGTGGTGGCTGTGGCACAGGCACAGGAGGCATGGTGTCTGCTGCGGTAGCTCTTTGTGGTGGCTTGAATGTATCTCTGGAACTGTGGCTTTGGTGAGCTGTCATGAAGGGAACCTTCTGGGTACACATGTGGAGCATGTCATCTAAGGTTGGAGCCGGGTCCATGGGCAGGCTGAGGATGGCTGCCTTGCACTGTTCATTTGCATTGGCCAGTGCCATCTCCTCCAGGACCTGTTCTTGGGCTCCTTCATTCTTAACCTGTAACACGATAGCTTGGGTTAATCGCTCCACAAATGTTACAAAAGGTTCTGATGGAAGCTGCTTTATTTTACTGTAGGGTTGGAAGGACCCATTGGGCTGAATTGAAAAGAATGCTTTGAAAGCAGCCTCTTTAATGCGCTCTGAAACAGCTAAAGGAATTTCTTGAGCTTACTTGAGGGCTGAAACCCATTCACCATCACCACATAGATGTTCTAGTCGAATTGGCAAATTATTATTATCAACAGCTGTTTCAGGATTTTGCCAAAGCTCCAGGAGTAAATCTCTTAATCTTTTTTTCCATGTGGAGTCCCAAAGCCTTAACTGTGTGGAGGAAAGGAGGGCAGAAAAAAGCTGCCGGAGGTCAAAGGGAACAATAGGATTCCCTGCTAAATTTGCTTTTAAAAGGCTGCGAAAGTATTCACTTTCGCATCCAAATTTGGCCTGAGCTTTGCATAAATCCTGAATTGCTTGTTGGAGGAAGAGGTCCCAATTACTGTGGACAGCACCCCATCTTTTTGACCGTCGGTATGTGACAGGGGTGGCAGAAAAGCCGGGATCACTTCCTGCTTCCGGGTTCCTGGCTCCCCCCCTCGGGGCGTGGGAACTGGGACTGTGGGCAGGGAAACCATGGGAACCAGGGGCAGGGAGGGGCTGGAGGCTTGACTCACACCGGGAGGAGTCGGAGGGCGGAGGTTTGAGGGTAGGGGGCGGAGTCAGAGGAGAGAGTGGTGCCAGGGGTGGCACCAAAGGGAGGAAGGGGGGGTCTGGGGAGAGGAAGGGATTGCAAAAGGGGTTGCAGGAAGGAGGGACAGACAAAGGAAGAGACTCCTCGTGACTCGAGAGCACATGGTTTTGGCCTTTTTGGGGAAAGGAGTCCCCTCCATCTTGTGACCCCCCTTCCGAACTAAGACTAGCCTGGGATTCACTAAGATGGGGGTTTTATGCACTTGAACTGCCTGCAAAAGTAAACCAAACCCGGGGTTTACATACTGGGTGAGAAGGGAGTTTTGGGGAAAGTTTAGGGGTTTCTCGAGGAATATCCGATTTTGGGGAAGGGATTTTGGGGTCAGGATAGGGAGAAACTGAGGAAACTGGGGAAAATCCACAAGGAACTGGCTTTTTTTTCATTTTGTTTTTGCATTGCAAATAAAATCTGCAAGCTCCAAAGAGCAAAATTTGCTTTTTCCTTATCATTAGGGGAGCTTGATTGAGACATTTTTTTTTGCAACAGCTTCCCAAAATTCTAGGGAGCTTATTTGCTCAGATGATACATCTGGAAATTGAGAAAATAACCACTGAAGGAAAATTTTTAATTGCTTCTTGGAAAAATGGGGTTTCCCATCATCTGAGGCACTTAAAATTTGATAATAGACTCTTTTTTGAGACACAGACAGCTTAGCACCCATTTTTGGCTCAGATTTTAAGTTTCTGTGGCTGAGAAACTGAAAGTTAAAAAACCCTCGCTGGAGAGAGAAAAAAAAAGAGCCAAAAGGGGAAACAGTTACCTTTTCCACCCCCCTCCAGGCTGCCAAAAGGAATGTGCTATTCAAGCACCCTGAAGGTTTACTCTGAAAGCAAAAATCTTCCCCGAAAGGAAAAAAACCTTTTCCCTGAGGATCACTGCCTCTTAAAGAGATTTCCATTTGAAAACCCAAAGTGGTACTCACCAAAAAGCCAGCATTCCTTTCCTTTCTTTCCCAATCACTCCTTTTGCCTGAGACTGACCCTTTTTGGTGCAAAAAGAGCTTCCAGTCCCAGATCCCAGGATCAGCTTTCCACGAACATGTGGTCACTCTCTCTGGGAGCAGCCTGCCGGTCAGGGGCCTTCTTTGCAGCACTCCGATGGGTATTTTGAGTCCAAAGGAGAAAACTGCAGCCCTGGCCTGTAGAATCCCATGTTTCGAAGACTCCACAGCGAATGCCAAGCCTGACGGGTCTGTGTCTTTGCGTGCGTGGGCTACGTTTTGTGACTCACATACCTGCGTGAGATTCCTCGGCCACATGCTCTCCAAGTGGTTCTTCCAGCTTTCTGGGAGCCCCTTGTGGCTTCGAGCTGCATGCTTGGACGCCGGCTGAGGTTGTTCTCTAGAGAGACCCAGACGACTGCCGATGGCAAAAGGCAAGAGCCTGCTCTTTCTCCAGGGGGGGG